>QGSO01000268.1:779756-872424 GCA_011037825.1 Carya cathayensis | reverse complement strand
TGCCAAAAGGGGGAGAAGTTTTAGACTAGAACATTAACATTGTTTAAATTGCTAAACTTGTTATATATGCTTGGAATTATATTTATATTTTTGCTTGAAAAACTAACGCACATTCTTAGGGGGAGCTTAAGTATTAATACAGGCTTCAGGTTCTATCAAGTATTTGTCATCATCAAAAAGGGGGAGATTGTTGAACCTAAGGTTTCAAGTTTTGTGTAATTATATATTTACACATGGATTTTGATGATAACAAATGAATTCAAAGAATGAAGGAGTTTAGAATGAAGGAGTCTCAAACTCAAGTTGTCCACACAATGGAGTCATGCACATCAAGGAACCAAGCATGAGCAAGAAGGAAACAAGTTCACATTAAAGTCATAGAGAAATGTTGTAAATCTCTTAAAATTCGAAATTAGGATTAAGGCTCAAAAATTAATATTTTATCATAAAGCATTAAAATACATTTTCCACATGTGCATGAATATTTTGAAAATTAAATTTGAAAATTTTGAAAGATAATTGATTGTCATCTTTCACATGTGCATGCCATGATTAAAGGTTTGAACTTTGAAAATATTAAAGATGATTGATTGTCATCTTTCACATGTGCATGTTTTATTTGAATATTTTCAAAAGTGATTGATGCTTTTCTTGACTAATGCAAAAGGAAGATGCCTTTGTTTGAATATTTTGAAAAGTAAAGTGTGCTCCTTTTGTCATATGCAAAAAGTAAAAAGATTAGGTTTGAAATTTTTGAAAAATGAATGATGATGTTTTTGACATGTGAATCTTTTTAAATTTGAATATGAAGTCTCATATGCCTATAAATAGATCATTTGAGAGCTTCACATTCACAACACCAAGAGCATACAACTCTCATTCAAAGCTTTCATTCTCTCTTCTCTAAGCATTGAGCCTTAACCCTTGTTCATTTTGAGAGATATAGTTTGTGCTTGTATTGTTCTTATTTCACTCATTGAGGAGTGTTTTCTGATATCCTACCCACTATCAATTCTTGTATCAGTAAAAGGGTGTGTACAACCCTTGTGCGTGTAGAAAGTGTTCTACACAGGGAATCGTTGAATCACCACGTGTAAGGTGATTGCAAGTGTAGAGGGTGTTCTACACGATCCTTTGTAGCGGTGTTGTTCAAAGGTGTAATAGGTTTCTATCTCCACCTGAAGGAGATTGAATAGTGAATTCGGGGATCCTCAAGGGGTAGCTTGAGGCGAGGACGTAGGAGTGGGGCCGAACCTCGTTAACATACTGAGTTTGCTTCTCTCTTACCCTTACTCTTTATATTTATTGCTGTTTCATATTTTGTTTATATTTTATATTGTATATTTGATTTATAATTGTTATTTTTTTTAAATACAACTCAATTCACCCCCCCTCTTGTGTTAGTCATCTGGGCAACATGATGCCTTAGAAGCCAACCACTTGTGGAAACTCTAGGCCTATGGATAAAAATGATATTCAATATAAGTGGGTTTTTAAGTTCAAACAAAGGTCCAATGACTTCATCTATGAACATGGCTATATTAGTAGCTAAGGGATTCCAACAACAAGATGGCTTAGACTATTCTAAAACCTTTAGTCCAATTAATGAGCCTTCCACCATTTGAGGAATCTTGGTGCTTGTTGTTCATTTCAATTGGTCACTTCGACAACTTGATGTCTCCAACGTTTTTCTCTATGGTTCTTAACAAAAGAAAGTTTATATAGTGCAGCCCTCTAGTTTTCATGATTGTCACAATCCTAACTATGTATGCAAGCTCCAGAAAACATTGTATGGACTAAAACAAGCTCCACGAGCTTGGTTTCATTGCTTATCTCAGTCCCTACTTGTTGTTCAATTGCATTGAGTCTCATGTTGGTTATTCATCATCCACTTACATTCGACCATGGGTCAAGATGTATCTCCTTGTGTATGTGGACGAGATCATAGTTAGTATTCAAGTCTTCCTCACATACAATAGTTAGTCAACAATCTCATATAAGACTTTCCCATGAAGGATTTAGGTCTACTAATTTTTATTTTTTCGGTATTAAGTTTGACAAGGGCATATCTTGTCTTCATTTAGCACAACAATATGAAGGTGATCCTCTTCAAACTCTCATTGATTGAAGAGGCATTGTAGGAGCCTTGCAGTATTGTAGCTTGATAAGATCATGTATTACATTCCTAGTTAATCAACTTTGTCAATACATGCATAATCCTATAATCTTCATCTCACAGCAAAAAAAAATAAAAAAGTCTTTTGTTGCCTTAAAATAGGAGTCAAGAAGCCCACCTATGATTGAAGTCAGAGGTCATCTTGGACTTTGAATTTGACTCCGATCGGAGCTTAGAGTGTGAGTTGGCCCAAGGGCCAAGGCCCACTATTGAAGGCCCAATTTGAGTTTGGGCTCTTTATTTCAAAAAACCTAATTCAAAATTATTTTTAAAAAAATGTGACAAAATCACCAACACCCTAGTGGGCCTCCCATTTATGAAACATATTGTAAAAATAATTAAAGAACTTAAATACAATGAGTGATTAAAAATTGACAATAATTTTCAATTTTTTAGCAAGATTAGCCTCCAATTCCAAGCATCCTGCATTGTTATGGAAATTAAAAAAAAAAAAGTTAGAAATAAAACATTATTTTGAACTAACAAAAAGAAACTAAGCTTTTTTGCTAATTGTATTTCATTTCTCATCAATAAAGGGGGTTCTCCATCCCACGGTGCGTCCATCTCAATCATCTACAATTATTATAGAGTTCACAGCTAGGTCTACAAAATCATAAATTTATAAGTTAAATAATTAAAACATTAAAAATATGTAAATAATCATTTAAAAGCATAAAGTTACCAGATTCAAGCCTATAATTCTTGGCATCAAAGGTATTTAGTCCAATGTGCATTGAACTTAGCTAATTTTGTTAGCAATTGAGGGCCACCATGGTGGTAGGAGCCAATAAACTCTGATAAGCATCCAACACGCGTCCTTTAGTGCTAAACACCGACTTAGAGGAAACTCTAGTGAAAGGAATGACTAGCACATCTCGGGCTATTTAGGAAAGAACTGGAAACTTTGTGGAATTAACCTTCCACCAAGTTAATATATGAAACGTATCAATAGGTGCCTTGAAATCTTCCATAAAATAATGCTAAAGCTCAACTTATACTGCATAATATTCCTCGATGCATAAATTTGATGATACCTTTGCATCAAAACAAATGAACTCTATGCAAGTGTGTCATCTAAGGAAGATGTCGAGCATGTAGGGTGTGAGGAGCTACCACCTCCGATTGAAGACTAACCACTGATGTTGTAATGGCTATATAAGTCATCAATATCATTCTTCAGCTCTCCAATAAACTGATCAGACTTCTTATCATCGAGGACATCCTTAATCTAAAATTCAACTATAACCAACTTATATCGAGGGTTAAGAATAGCAGTCACAAATAATAATCTATTTATTTTCTCAACATCGCTCTAATATTTATTATATTTTGACTTCATCCCCATAGCCATACCATTCAACAATCTAACAGTGTCAGTACAACTCTATTTCAAGTGATCATAAAACCCCAAGAGCTCCTTAAAGTATATGTTCGTCGTATAATATTTGGAACTAGATATGTGCATACTTATATCATAAAATAACTTCAAATATTGAACAAAGTACCTCACATCCCAATCAAATGTGTCCAGCGCACTGAGCCCCCTTCTCCCTCCTATTGACTCTAGCAAAGCATACCTTAGGCCCTCATCCTCAATCTCCATCCGCTCGAACACTCTTTGGTACTTCTACACATCCAACATTGTGTATATAGAGTTTCGTTGAGTCAGAACATCCAAGCTCAACATACTAGAAGATGGAATCTAAAGCTATTCAGCTATAGGCTTAAACTTGCCAAGCCTATGGGGGGAAGCTCTCATATATCTCACAAGGTTGCAGACTTTGGTAATTGAATCATCAACCTTTTTAACCCCTTAACAACCATGAGATTGATGCTATGAGCACAACACCAAACACAGATAAAGTTGTGCTCACGAATGATATCCTCTTTTATCGTATTCCTCCTAAACCAATAAATTGCAATGACACTGATATTGGCATTGTCAACTGTGATACAAAGCACTTTTTTAATCCCTCCATCCTTTATATAGTCATCCATCTTCACCATAACGGATGAATCATTGTGATCAATAATTTCTTTGAAGCCAATAATTTGCTTGTGCAATGCCGACTCACCGTCAATGAAGTGAGTTGTAATACCCATGTAGCTGACATTCTATATGGACATCCTTGTATAAGTCATAAATCATATTCTATGGATAGTGGTAATAAACATCTCTTTCATCACCGCCTTGTCCTTGGTATGTCTTGTCAGACAATCTCGCATCACCATATACCGTGAAAGCATGGGAAATTGTGCCTCAAGATTGTGCACAAATTTATGAAAGCTTTTTTTGTCAAGGTGGTAAAAGGCATCTCATCATAGATGATCATTTCAGTAAGCAAATCCCTTAACATCTTCTCACTGTATTGAGGGATTGACAGTTTCTTATTCTGCGTACCATCATTGGCCGTAAAGTTCCATAGCTGAGCTTCGCCTGATTATTGGCCACCAATCTCGTGTATCTTATATCGTTGGCAACCCATAAGATGTGCTATTAATACAGTTGTACCTTGTTTCTTCAAATGACAGCCACAAAGTTGCCCATAGTAGTGGCATTGTCTCTACAATTAAAATGACTCCCAAGTGTAGACGGTGTACAGTTATTGTATAGTGAGAGTCTCAATGTCGATTTCACAAAGATTAAGACAATTGACTTAGAACTACAACCTTATGAGAAAAGGGAAGGGTGAGAGTTAAATACTTGACGAGGGGGACCCCCTTAGTCACCAAGTAGTAGCCAAGGAGAATCACTCTAGCAGTGATGTGGATTGACAGGAACAAAGTAATATTGAGAAAATACGTTTTTGTACGTTTGTTCTTTGAAACCTTGCTAGCTGTATTAGAGATATTTCATGCAACTAAAGAGAATACAAATTAAATTAATGGAAACAAATGCAGTGAACAAAAATGCTTTTGGTAAAAATTTGGGAAGGAAATACCCAAGTCTCGGGTACTCTCTTGCAGTAGGTGTTCTAGGGCATTTTTTGTGATCCATAGTCTCCTTTAAATGTGATACCAGTCAAGGTTAAAACACTTGGATGATGTATATGATGAGTGCACAAGCTAAACAATGTCTAAATAACCTTAGTAAATTTCATTTCAAGCTAATGTTCAACATGCAATTTAGGAATAAGGTTCTACACTTCTCAAGCATCCTTTGTGCTTTCAATCAAAAAAGAATCAAAAGGAATCAAGAAACCCTAACCTTGGCTTCAAATCATAGATGATAAAAACTTAAAGAGGTATGAATTTAAACTCAATAGAAATCAAAAACCCCCATTGAAACCCTACTGTTTGAAAGCTCCCTCGACTTAGGTTATGAAATTACTTACTCATAAAGTATGAGAACACTACTCTTTTAGACCAATGACATTTCCAAAAATCACATAAAAGATAAACCCTAAAATTGAAAGAAAGTGCACGAAAGACCCCCTCTAATTTCTAGATTTCCCAAAAATATCTAGTTGTGCTATCCTTCCTTTCAATGTTATTTTCCTCATCTATATAGGCCCTTTGATGCGTGTTTTGCTCCACTCCCATAGGCTCCTATCTGTAACAAACTTTGATTCTCTTGCTAGTTCACATCTTTTCCTTTCTCCCGTAGTCTAAAGTGTTGGCTGAGTGGTGAAGAGGGGGCACACTTAGTGGTTTTTAGGTTTTCTCCCTCAGCGCTCTTGATTACCACTTTGCCCTTCAGTTCCTCTTTTGTTTTGTACATACGCTACAGTTAGATGAAAACAATGAGTATTTATTACTCTTAAGGGAAACATTGGGTCTTTATGCCCAGAATATTGCCATGGATTAACTTGGGACTCAATATTAGAATTCAATGTATAATTAAGTGCTTAACTCTTATTTGAAGAAATAAATAACTCACTTAAGCCACTTAATTATAAATTTTTCAGACTTTATCAAGCATCTTGCCTACGGGTTCTCACGATCACCAAGGATTTCGGTGAAATGTTCCCATGTCCACGACTTCTTTTTATTAGGTTGTGGTGGTTGACCGACATTAATATCCAACTCCTCCTAATTACGCATATCCTTATCTAACACCCCACCTAATTAACCATTAGGATTAGTCCTTAAGCGCCCTTATATTAAGTTCATCATTTTGGGTATTAAATATTTTATTATTAAGAATAGTTAGATTATTAAGACCATGACAATTAGCGTCATTGATTATTAAGCTTGAAAGACTTGAGAAGCAAACCCATTAGTAATCTTAGTAAGGCCCTTAGAACTATAGAGTGTGAATGGGCCAAGATTTTGAAGCCTTGGACCAAGCCTCTTAAGGAATGCAAGTCTTGGTAAGATAAGGGTTGACCTAAGTTTGAGGTAGAAGGCCTTTTGGGCCCAACTTAGTGTAGATTTGACCCATGGTCCATGTGAGCTTTCAAGCACCATGTTTGTGAATCTTGAGGCCTCTCATAATTCCCTCAAAATTTGGAAATAAAAGCCTCCCATCAACCCATACCCAAAGCCCATAAAACCTCCACTCACACTCATGGGCCTTTTAAGCACAACAAGGCCCAAAGCCTTGTTTTGATTCTATTCACTCTTCAAATTCAAGCCCAACACACAATACCTGGGTTTCCTTAAGACCATAGCTTACCCCAAGTAAGTATTTTGAACCTAAAATTAAGTTTTGAAAATTGATTAAGACTATTAATCACCTAACCCATGATTAGTGATCTTTAACCTTGTTTTGAGCTTAATTTTGTTTCTTAATCTTTATAACCTTTTTTATCAGAAATTTTCTTGTTTCATTATTTAAATACCTCATTATTAGATCATATTAGGACCTTAGATAATCCTCCACACATGTCATTAAGAGAAATGACATGGCAAACCCCAAACTACACCAATCGGCACACATGTGTGCCCTTTGAGTGCAATAGACTGTTTTGCCCTTAAGCCCAATCTTTTTGTGCCTTGTTCTCAAGGGTACTATGGTTCTTAAACACCTCATGAGATCCTTTTAAACCCAGGCCAAGCCTTGGACGAGTTTAGTTTCAAGAACCAAACTAAAAGATAAAACCAATTGCACCTTGAGTGCTAGTTGGATGGAAACTAAGTTGGTTGAGTTTCAAACTCCCATATGCCCTTGGCTGAGCCACCACCCCACGCCACCTCCTTCACCACCCAATCCTAAAGTATTCTTCAAGGTCATCATGAGCTTTGGACTCATTCTTTTCAGCCAAAGAAACACAGAGCCAAAATCTGCCATGGAAAACCACCATTGAACGCATTTTCTTGTGTATGATGATTTTTTGTTTTTCCTTCTTGTTTTTCTGCACCACATCCAGACCATCTTTTCTTAGGCTCATTTAGCTACTTAATTGATGAATTCTTGGTGATTTTAGGCCACCATTCCCCCTGCACAGGATGACACAAGATGATGAAGCAAATCTGGAAAATTCAGCTTCTTACACCACCACCCAAACCAACCAATCTCCAATGACTTAGGCCAACGTCCCCTCCCCTTTGGCTGCCTATAAAAATCCCCTTAAACCCCTCATTTCATCCACACCTCAACTCCAGCTCCTCTTGAGCATTTGAGAGCCATCTCTCCCTTAGTTCTTGAGGGAAACCGAAAGTGTGAAGTGACTTTGAGTGTTTTTGAAGTTCTTGGTGTTCTTGTGTTGGAAGCTTGAAGTAGGCCCTGAAATTTGTGAGTTTTCTTTCCCTAGATCTTAGTTTATATGTCAAGTCTTGTTTTCAAGGGTTAGAATTAATTTTGGTTAATTTTAGATAAGGTTACCATGCTTAAGTCAAAACCAGGTTCATTAAAGAATGGGTTAAGAGTTTAAATTTATTTTAATTCCAATTTTGGCTATGGCATGCTTTAGCACTTTATGATATGATTTATTAATGTCTTAGGATGGTTATTGAAGGTTTAATTTCTAAATTCTAAGCATTCCATGATAATTTTTTATTCTACCTTGTGTTGATCATCAAGCATGCATGGTTTTTAATTAAGCTATGATTAAGGCATGAAGTTTTGATATATTCACCCAGGATTGATTATTAAGCATCTATAAAGCCTTGTGGTTAGGATAAGAATGAAAATACATGTTTTGGATGAATTAAGAAAGCATTCCTTTATGATTTAGGTTCAGAGCATCATGCTTGATTAATGAAGGATTAATGAAGAATAAGCCTTTTATTAATGATTAAGTGTTGGGATGAACTTGTACACCCAAGAATTTTTTTCCACCATATCATTAAGGACTATAGTGATTATTTATGATTAATGAAAATGATTATTTATGATTAATGAAAATGGCATATGCATGCATTCATAGGGATCAATAGTTGAAAACACACTTAGGCATCAACTAGAGTGCATGCCACGGGTTGCGTAAAATTGAGCTAGTTTCACTTTGAATTTTATAGTTTCAAAGGTACAGATGGCTTTAGAATGTGGAAAATATGAGGTCCATAAATATTGATTAAATTTGAGGCTCGTTTGTAAATAGTAAAAATTTAGGGCCTTAGTGGCAATTTATGAAAGTTTAGGGGTATTTTTGTAAATACCCATTTGTGAAGCCTTTTTATGAAATCTTCCCATAGTAGTATAAATCCTAACTTAGTACAAATTTTACTTCAGCCATTACAACCTTTCAAAATTCAGGAAGTTTGTAAGTTGGCCTCTAACTTACATCTTGATGAATTATTTATGATTTATTAATAAATGCCACATTCATGTTATAATTATCATTTTGAGCATAAAATATCATGTTATATGATACATTGAATGCATACTTATATGACATTTGATATTTTCACCATTTTTAGCATATTGCATATAAATGTAATTTTTGCATGAAAGCTTGCTACATAAGCACATGTCATGAGCTTCATTTTTCAAACATAGCATGAAAATAATTTTTATCATGACTTCAAATTCTAGGATGAGGAATTATCCTAGTGGAACTCCTTTGTCCACTCTAGAGTGTTTAAGAATGGAGTAGTAACCCCTGGTTAACGAAGAACAACCGACGGGCTTCGAATGAATTCTTTTTGAAGAACACCGGAGTGAAGTCATATGTTATGAAACCTAAGGCTGGTAGGTGTACATATAATATTATGTTATATTACCAATGCATTGAGAACGAGTCTGCAGACAATGTAGTTTCAACGTGAGATGTACTACGGTCACCGATAGGTACTCACAGTGCACATAGCGAACTATGATGATACCACACATTATGATATTACGATTGAGTATAAATTACTAATAATGATGAAACATTATGATTTTATTCCAATTAAGTGGAAAAATGTTCTCTGTAAGAAAATGTGTATCTCAAGTTTTTCTGAAAATGTTGAGGAAACTAATTCTTGTTGTCTATCTGTACTAGTGTTAGAGCTGAAGAAAACAACTATCTTATCTCAATTCAAGTATTGTCTGTAGGCCATCTCATATACATGAATCCTTTGTCGTTCCTCAATAGTTGCTCTACAAAAGAGTACACTGTCATCAGCAAATAGAAGATGACTAACCCTCAATCCCCCTCTAGCAGTTGCAACACCTTTTATCTCTCCCTTCTTCTCAGCCTGATTTAGCATTGCACTAAAAGCTTTAGCACTTAAGATAAATAGCTAAGGAGATAATGGATCTCCTTGCCTATTCCCACATTCGAGTTGAAAAGCTCCACCATTTCTTCCATTTATCAAAACTAAATAGCTTACAGTAGAGATGCAGTCTACCACAAACTTTATCTATCTTCTCCGACCCATCTTTTTCATAATAGCCTCTAGAAATTTCTATTCGACACGGTCATAAGCCTTTGACATGTCTAATTTGATAGCCAAAGTATTTGTTCTTCCCTTCTGCTTAGTCTTCATAGAATGTAATGGTTCATAGGAAATTATCACATTATCAGTGATAAGCCTATTGAGAATAAAAGCACTTTGGTTGCTTGAGACAATGAGGTGCAGTACATGCTTCAACCCATTAGCTAATTCTTTGGAAATCAATTTATAAAAAACATTACATAGACTAATAGACCTACCTAAATTGGTTAACAACAGAAGGCTCTTTTACTTTAGGAATTAAAGCAATAACAGTAGAATTAACCCCCAAATCCATCCTACCCCCATTAAGAAAATGTAAAATGGTATCACATACCTCATCCCCTACAATATGCCAATAAGTTTGAAAAAGTTGAGCATTATACCCATTGGGAGTAGGGGCTTTTAGAGGTGCCATTTGGTGTAGAGATTCTTCTATTTCCTCTCTAAAGAAAGGCTTCTGGAATCTGTTATTCATGTCCTCAGTCACCCTTGTGTCAATACAACTCAGGCAGCTATTCAAATCTTCATTAGTTGGTCTTGTGGAGCTAAACATATCTCTAAAATAGTGAGTAAATGCATCTACAATATCTATGTGGCTCTCCTATCTCTTGCCTTGCATATCATGAATAACTCCGATTTGATTCTTTTTTTGTGAGTTGCACATAGGTGAAAGAACCTAGTATTTTTGTCTCCAATTTGGTACCAGTTCAATTTTCTCTGCCTCCACTTGAGATCTTCTTGTTCTAAAAGTATATCAAGTTCCTTTTGTAAATCTTTGATAGAAGCAATACTCTGAGGGCCCTCAGCATCTTGCATTTTCCTGAGCTCTTTTGTTTTTCATAGGATTTCCTTTGCACAATCCACATTCTTCCCCTTACTCCATTTCGTGAGCTTTTGAACACAGCCCTTAAACTTGTTCTTAATCTTTTCCCAACCATCCTGCCCATCCACCACCTTACTCCACCCTTCTCTGATTACTTCCTCCCCCTCCACATCCTTAGTCCATTTTACCTCAAACCTAAAATTATTATTTTTTCCCAAGGTATAGGCATCATATCTATGACAAGTCAATAAGATTGGCATGTGATTTGATCTTCTTGTAGCTAAGGTCTCCACAACATACCTCTTAAGCATATTCTTCCATTGAGAATTGGCTAAAACATGATCTAATCTTTCTTTTGCATATTGAGAGCCTACCTATCTTGTTAGCAACCACCCTTTCCAACCCAAATCATGCAGCCTATTACAAAACACAGCATGCCTAAAATCCTCCATTTGTTTTTCAGATCTTTGTCTACCACCATATTTTTCATGAGAGGCCAATAACTCATTGAAATCTCTCATGACACACCAAGCTTGATTAAAGCTTGGTCTGATCATAGAGAGGAGAGCCCAAGTGCCACTTCTTTTACTGGTTTTTGGGTGCCATAAAACCCTATGCAATACCATTGCTGCTGATCGTCCTACTCAGTATTTAACATGTGAATGTGATATTGCAAGTAATTCACAAGTTCTATTGCATACTCCTTCTACCACAGCATAGCTAAACCCCCTTTCTTTCCCAATGGCTTGACTAGAAAGCAACAATCATAATGAAGCTTCCTTTTAATCTGATCAAAACTAGAACTCCTTAGTTTTGTCTCCATGAGAAAAACTAAGTTAGGTTTCTTTTCTCTAACTAACAAGCAGAGATCATGAACTGCTAGAGGGTTCCCAAGCTCCCGACAGTTCCAACTCAAGTGTTTCATAATGGTTGATAGGGTTGTGGTACAGCCTCCGCCATTGCACTTGTCACTCTAATGTCATCTTCCACAACTGCCACTTTCCCTCTTTTCATAGAAACTTGACAGTTTGAAAAACTCATCTCATCCTCTAGACTTCTCTTTTTGTTGTGCATCTCATTACTGTATTGAACCTCAACCTCCCTACTGCCTTGAATACCCTGCTGGCTAGCCTTCCTTTTCCATCCATGAGTACTTATTCTCTTGTTTTCAACATGTAACATAGTTCTCTAATTTGAGTCACCTGCTCTGTCAACCTTCTCAGTAAAATAATTAATGGAACTTTCAGTCAAATCCACAAGCATTGGACCAGTTGAGATGGGGCTTGGGTACAACAACCATATGGCTAACAGTAACCTCATCCATCCTGCTCGATACATATACCTCTACCTCAACTGTTTTTTGAAAACCAGCAGACTCAAAAGCATTAGCCTTCTTTTCCTCAACCATCTTATCCTTTTGTAGCCCTGAATCAGCATCATCTTTTTCACTTCTATCCTGGCTATCCTTTTATAATTCAAACTCACGACCCTATCCTTCCTTAGATTATCCATAGCAACAAGCTCTCTTGTTTTTTCTCCCTTATCCTCCAAAATAATCTGCATGCTACCCTACCTCATCGGAATATTCCTCAACTCAGGCTCTTCCCTCACCACTTCCTTCCTCCACCCTTGTTGATCTAAACTAGTCCATCTCTTTTGTCCATCTTTACTATATCAATCATCTTGTTTTCTTTTAAAACTGAATCAGCACGTAGCCACACTCCAAAATGAACTTGAACAACCTCCTCATTCTCATTGCTCACTTCCTTACAACCTTGACTATCATGCATGATTCTTCCACATTTAAAGCATAGTTTGGGCAACTTCTCATATTTCATTGGAATCCACGTATTCAACTCTTGTACCTTAATCATTCTACCCCTTGCAATAGGTTTATGCAAACTGATCTCCACTATAATCCTCAAGAACTGTCGCCATCCTATGCCATCATCATTAACATCAATGCCGAGCACCTTGCCAAGTGAAGAACCAATCTCTTTGTTCATACATGCAAGCAGTAGGTTATATAACTAAATCCAGAAGGCCTCTGATTCGAAACTTTGTGTTTAGGGGATGCCAAACCATCAAATGTTTTTAGTGCAAAAAGGTTATTGTCAAACAACCAAGGCTTTCCCGAATACACTTTCTCCACATGTGCTTCATTCTCGAAGGTTATAAACACGAACAAGTTGGGACTTATATCTTGAAACTGAAAAGACTTGCTCACTCTCCATACTTTGGACATGGTATTGTATATTACATCTTTATTCACCACAAGTTTAGAGCACAACTTACCCACCAGACTTCTTTCACCTTTTATGAGAGAATCTGATAATGAAATCACATCCACAACTATACTTTCATCTTCCTCCTTAGACAACTGAAAATGCTTCCACTTTTCTTCCAGAGAATCCATCATAAACCTTCCTCAATTCGGATCACTGAATCAGGAAGACCACCACCCTTACAGTATTAATACTGTAAACTGGGACTCTATGCACTTCTCCTCTTTTTTCCTAGATAAAAAGAGAGAAGACTTTTCTCTTACTTTTTGTTATTTTTACTTCTTATGTTGTTTTAATGCATATGCTAACTAGGCATTTTGACCGTGCATATTTTAGTTTTATAAGCTCATTAGTTATAAATATGGCATGCTTTCTCTCTAATTCATTATAAAAATGTAGTTATGAGCGACGTTAGAATTTTTTTTCATTGTGCTAATGGAATTAGGACGAAGTGATCATTTTGAAACAATGGCCGGCTAAACCCTAAGAACTAGATTGAGAATTGCTGCCAAAGGAATTAAAAAACAAAAAGTCATTTGGCAGCGATTCAAAAATTGCTACCATTTAGTATACCAACGATTTTGTAATCGCTGGGAAATCTCTTTCCGCTTTCATATTCATTTTCCAGCGATCAAAAAATCGCTGGGAAATCAAATGGCAGTGATTTCCAAAACGCTGCCAAAGGAATTTTAAAACCGAAATTTCTTTACCAGCGTTTTGGAAATCTCTGCCATATGATATGGCAGCGATTTCTAAACTGCTAGTAAAGTATTTTCAATTTTCAAATTACTTTCCCAGCATTTTAGAAATCGCTACTATATAAGTTACCAGCGATTCAAAAATCGCTGGCAAAGGAATTTCGGTTTTTAAATTCGTTTGCCAGCATTTTGGAAATCGCTGCCATTTAATTTTCCAACGATTTCTAAATCGTTGGCAAAGGAATTTCGGGTTTTAAACTCATTTCCCAACAATTAAAAAATCGCTAGGAAATTAAATGGTAGTAATGTATGAATCGCTGCCATTTGACATTCGATTCTAAATTTCCTTTAGCAGCGATTAAAGTCCAAACCCCAATGACCTGAACATAATTTACCCATGTTTTTAATAATCTTGGAGTTAATATTTTGAATTTTGTAAACAGGGAGTCTAATTTATCCAAAGTTGGCACTCTCTCTGGTTGGCATACAACCATAACAAAATCCCAAATAAATCCCTGTTAAAACCATCAACTTCGAATCTCCAAATAGATCACCAATTTTGTCATATTCGAGAACTCTTTAAATCTCGTTTGTTTTCACAGAGGACATGGGATGGGATGAGATGAATTGAAATTAAAACTAAAAGTTTAATAAAATATTGTTAAAATATATTTTTTAATATTATTTTTAGTTTAGAATTTGAATTGTTTATTTTATTTTGTGTGAAAATTAAAAATTTTGTATTAATTAAATAAGATGAGATGAGTTGAGATGAGTTGAGAAGAGTTGTGAAAATAAACAAGACCTAAAAGTCATGGGGCTTCTTTGGACACTTAACATCTCATAATTCTATAAATAATAACGAAATAGTTTGTGAATAGTAATAAAATAGTTTAAGTTAAAATGTTTTATTAATTTTTAAAAATGAGAGAGAACAAGTTAAATAAAAATATTATAGAGTTAAAAAATATTTGAATTAATTTTTTAATATTATTTTTATTTTAAAATTAGAAGAAGATGTATTGATTTTTGTATTTCGTTTGGAAGTTTGGAAAAATTATATTATTTTTGTGTTTGGGTAATGATTAGATAAAAAAATTAAAGATTAATTTGAAATTTTAAAGTGTTTTGTGCCTTAGTGACGTTTGGTAAGAAAATTGTAAAATGTTTTGAAAATCTCTCATCTCATTTCGTAAACACGTCCGGTCTTAATATAATTAAAAGTTGCAATTTTATTGATTAAATTGTGGTTGCTTGGTTTCATCAGTATTATTTGACTTCATTGATTGTTGATTTGTTATGGTAAGCATTAAAGTACGTACAAAAACTGCTTGCGAAAATGGTTTGGAGGAACTTTCCTTATAATATGTAACAAGATGATCTGCTCTTTTATTACAAAACTCCTCTAAGAGCATTAATTAATTAAGGTTGCGGCCATCCATTTTGGAATTTCTTTAAGAAGCTTCTAATCCAATTGGAAATAGATTAGGAAATAGCTAGCCTAGAAAACCAATGAGTACTACTACTGGCCCCTCGGTTTCGTGTAAACTACAAAATTGTCCTAATAACATTGAAGAAAGCCTCCAATAGGCTTGGCCCTCTGCCAACTCTTCTTGTGAGAAACTTGGGTTTGTTCGACTCTTTTACCCAACTGGTCAGAGTCGTGGCTAGCTTGTTCTGATCGTGGTGGTGGAGTACTGAGAGAGTGAAAAATCGTTAGGTGTTTGTTAGATCAAGAGAAATCACTAAACAAAAGGGAAAGGAAAGAGATCTCGGAGTGCGCTTACTGGAGTGGCGTGGGATTGATGGAAGGCATTCGGCGGCAATTTCTGTGGCAATCCGAGTGCTTCCAACTACCTATGGACGTCAATAGTGGCAAAAAAATACCCAGAGAAGAAGTTCTATGCAAAATGCTATCTTGTGAAATGTTATATTGCGCCAAAATGAGAGAGCGCACCAAAAATAAAATAATGTAGTTTTATTGGTTAAATTTGGCCAATCGAATTAACTAAAACTAAAATTACTGTAGTTTTACCGAGTTTGGTCTGGGATGTGTTTTGAGTTGGCTAGCCAAACTTTGACTAGATTTTAACAATGACTAGCCCACTACAAGTGCTCTAAAATAGCAGTGAGCCCTGAATGATATTTTTAAAGATTTATCAATTAAAGTAGGTCAGGGACGTTCTAAATGCAGCCATGGGATAATATTCTAAGTTACATAACGACAAGTCAATAAATCTATTTTTGTAAGGTTTAAACTGATCAAGGATTAATTATTAATTTTTCCTTTAAAAAAAAGAAAAATAAAAAGAAAAGCCATCATTTTGTTGGATTGCATCCATCGTTGTTGGCTTTATGTCAACTGAGAAATGGCATCGATGGTGGCCATAAGGTGAAACGATGTCAAGTGCAAATCTTTTTCTTAAGCCATTCATTTATATATATATATATATATATATATCAATATTGGAAAGGTGGGAGTGAAATGCCAAGCAAAAACACATTACAAATGTCACAAACTAGGAAATAGAGACAAATGAATGTTGCGGTCCCATTTTCCCTTGGCCAAACATGCGCCAAGTAAAAGATCCGCCACGATCGAGGACGATTGATTGATCAATGATACTAAAGATTATACACTACTAAAGCATATACGTACGATTTACGAGAAAATGAAAAAGGTACCCAGACAATCAAATTAAGCCATACCTTCATTTATCTTGCCATGATCGAGCTGATCTTTTCTGATTTCCTTGCGTCTACGCTGATTAAGAACAAGAATTCATATCCATATAAAAAACAAATAAAAAAAAAAGGAACTGAGTCTAAGCTTGCAGAGAACAAGTGAATATTCACAGCCAATTTGTCTGCAGAAAGAGAATGAAATCCATAAAAGGAGAGCTGATTAATTTAGTGACTTGATTTGCCGTTGTACGGGATTCTTCAAGCCTGAAGTGTCAGAGAAAATGAAGGTAAACCCATTTGTTTGCACCTAAACCTGCACCTCTAAGTCCATTAAGACACAGAAATTAAACACTGTATTTAAGACATGATAGGTGCAGGTGCAAATGCAGATAAATGAAATAAACCTGGTCGGGCTCCCTTTCAAAGACTTTTACAGAAAACAATATTGAATTTTTTGGAACAAGAAAGAGATATTTGGGAATTTGGAGGCATCGAGAAGAAAGAGCACAGCTCTACTAGTACTGCTGGCTGCTGCTCAGTGGAGGACGGAGCCAATTACATATATAGGCATCGATGTTTCAAGTCAAGAAGAGATATGCATTGCATAATTTGCATTGCACTGGCAGAAGAGTTGTCACCGAAAGTGCATAGAGACGTCGTCCCACGTGAAAGAAAGGGCCGAGCACGTGGGGATGGGTGAATCAGGCAATCAAATTGCAACACGTTAACAAGTTTATCCCTATTCTACGGAAGAAAGAGGGACGAGGGATGTTTGGTCACGTGGACATATATTACAACGAACCCAATCAGCACGACCATCTGGTCCAATTGAGCAAACCACATTGAACGGAAAGTCAGTCAATTTGTCAAAACTTAATCATCTTATAAATCCCATAATTTAAGCATAAAAACAATAATAAAAAGTAGTTCGCACTCTCATGTTTTCAGACACCTAAGTCCTCATCAAACCAAGGGAGGCTAGATCATCAACAAGCTATTCAGTGAAAAGCTCATTGCAGAGGTATGTTCTTCTCTACAACAACTCTAGCAATGCTGGTTAAATGAAAATGAGTATGCCAAGCTACAATCTAATACGTCTTCCTCCCCTAGTTTTGATATTTTCCACATGCATAATACCGCATAAAGGTTTGTTGGTTGTCTTTGTTAAAGCATTGTTATTGTAACGCCCCTCCTGTAGGGGTTGGAGAATTACTACTTGTCACTTATAAACTTGTCTCTCATCAAATCTAACATCTTCAATGACTTCAAAAACAATAAACAATATCCTAATTTCCACAATTAATGCATAATGAAGTCCATATAGTTATTTCCATGAATAACATAAATCGAAGAGTCCACAATTTCCCATTAGTCCCAACAAAATAACTGGAAAAAAAAATCCTTAAGTTTTATTAAGTCCAAAAACAATAACAAATCTAAGGAACAATAGAAAGTCCTTCTATTAACAATACCCTAAAGTATCCAACACTCTATCCTCAGTTTAGCCTTGTTCACAAATTTCTATTCTTGATCCTCAGCTAAACCATCTACATCATCTGAAAAATATTTGGAGATAAGGTGGTGAGTTATCAACAATTCAATAAGCAAAGCACATATAATAGTGTGTACAACATGAGCATTGTCATAAAGTTTCATATACAGGATAAAGAATCATTTCATTTTCGCGTGCAAATCTCAAAATATGTTATCAAGAAAGAAAAATAGAGCAACATTTCAGTTTTTTCATTTTCAGAATAAAACAACCGTTTATAATCAAAAACACTTTGGCATAACATAGCTGAACATTCTCATCTTATCATATTGTATTGTATCAAATACCATGTTTAACTCCTGTGGTAGAATTGTGCTATCCCCAGTGGCCAAACCAAGCAGTATCATATTGTGAAACTTTCCCTATGTCAATCTCGGAGCGCCGAGTGTGCACACATAAAAGACCACTTTGTTTCCAAAGTGGTTGCACTCATGTCGTATCATGTTGGTACCAACCATATCACATAAACCAATATCATCATATTAGAACCATATTCAGAATCAAAATAAAAACAGATAAGTATGTCAAAGGTTTTTCATATTCATATCATATCAAAACACGTGCTAAACACATTCATATCATTTTCTAATGATCAATAACATATCCAAAACATTTCATATAACACGTATAAAAATTCCAATTTTCATATTCGCTCTTTTACACATTTCATAAGCATGTCAAATATTGCTCATGTCTACACTATTCATGTCAAAAAGCTTTTTTCTTTTTCATATAGATTTTTCATGAGTGAATGCAAAACACCTATATTGAGGTTGTTTTCACGTTTTCCTTTAAAAATATAATAATGCACATTTTACAAAAGAACCTCAATTCATTTCTTTCTTTTTATGCAAATCTAGCATAGGAACCCCACTTACCTATCTCCCGTAGCGTATTATCCAAGTCTTGAAATTTACTAAAAGTCTAGTCACCTATTCATAAAATATATACTAAGTATTAATAACCAGCAATACAAATGTTTAACTACCAAAACCAACGTCAAAAACTTAAATAATCAATATATTGACCCCAAAACAACAGCCTAAAACTCAAGATAAACCACCAACAACTCAACCAAAACAGCAATACACATGAAACTTCCCTTCGTTCCCAACTCCACAAAGTTGTCCTAAACTTCTTAAATTTAATCGGTACCCAAAAAGATTCACCACTATTTATTCTCAAACAAAATCCAATCCAGCAATATTCAATCATCTTGCACTCGTACTTGGTGAAAAAAAAAAAAACAAACAAAGGTTTGCTACCACATACCACATGTAAAAAAAATAAAAAATAAATTATTCAATAGAGTTTATACTAAAATATGGAATTCATCAAGGAAAGAAAAAGAAAGAGAACAAAGCTTACTAATGAGAGGGTCACGGCAACCCCGAAAGTTAAAACTTTGAGATTTGAGGATTTAGACTTTACAATACCTAAGAAATGATTTTCAGTACTATGAGAAAGAGATTTAAAAAAAAACACATGGACGTGAAAATCATAGCATTTTTACATACTTTTCAAGAGTCTGAAACTGAAACTTGCAACACCCAAAAATTAACAAATTACCAAGAAGAAAAATAAAAATAATAAAATCTTCAAATGATGAGAAAGCACGAATTTTACATCTAGAATCAAGATTACTCTGAAAAATTTTCATAGGAGAGTGAAACCGTGGGGTAACTAAAACCAAAAGAAAGAGGTAGTAAGAGAAAAGTGACACTGGGAGAAGAAAAAAGTGCTTACCCTGATCAGCAACGTGTGCAAGAAAAATCACCAGAAATTTAACACTAAATCCACCAGAAAAAAAATAGAGTGCGAGAGGGGAAACGAGAGAGTAGAAAGAGAGGGAAGTCTTCTGGGAGAAACTGAAATCCAAAAGTGAGATAAGGGTAATGGGTTTCTAGGGCAAAAGTTTACGAAAGAGAAATAAATAAAAAAACTGTATGGGGAGAGAGTTAACTGCTGGGTGGAGAAAACAAGATGAAGAGAGAGAAAAAAAACTTACCAACAAACGACACCGTGTGATGGGTTTAGTATGGACCTGGCTTGTGCAACGGGCTTGGGTCTTACAGTTATTATTCTGTAAAAGTGCCTCCTTAATTTCCTCATTTGATAGGAGTTTCTAAGTGAGTGGATTACAACCCTAAGTCGAGATGAGGCATTATCTTGATAGAGCTTATCTGTTTACTTGAGAGTGTCTAAGAATTGAGTGACATCTCCTAGATTGCCGCTAAACAACAACAAGCTTGGACAATATAGTAATGCTCTCAAATCAGGGCTTGGGCCAGATGTCACAATGTTTCATTGTCCTCTAGCCATGGCCAACCTAGTTTCTATAAAATAATCTTATTTAAAGAATGATTTTTTCTTTTTTCTAACTAGTTCTCATTATTTTGTCAAGGATAACAAAACTAAAAACACAATCCTAGAAAAATTGAGTGAAGGTGGGCTTTACCCCCATTCACATCAATAAAACACGCCTCAATATGTGTCGAGCACAAGTAGTTCTCTTTGGTGGTCGAACATCCTTCTACATGTGGCATGCACACTTGGGCCATCCTTCCTATTAGACATTAAAGAGAAACAGGTTTCAAAGAGGAAAAAATAAAGTAAGGTACATGAAGTGCTTGAGAAAATGACTCAGAGTAGATGAAACTCTTTCACTCGTATTCTTCCATTTTTTCTATGTCACTGTACATTAATCCAAAGACTATTTATACAGATTTCTCAATGTAAGATGTAAAAAAAATTCTTGATTAATGGTGGAAAGTGATGCAGTCTGTTATGAGGGAATATTCTAGAGGAGAGACACGTAGTGCTCTGTTATTTATTGGAGGAAAATGTTCTGCTTTTAGAGGGTACAAATTTTGTAGTGCTACTGTGCTCTGCACCTGCAAGTATGAAGGAGCTATTGGCGTGTCCATTGTTGAATATAGTGCTTTGGCTGTGTGTGAATATTCTACCTGTTGCCGTGTCCATTGCTGAATCTGTTGATTTGGTTGAGCATGAATTTTCTATCTTAATATGCCCTCGCGAGTCAAGCGGCACTGGAGAGATGGTGAGGCTTGATCGAAGAAATTTAAACCGAGCCATTGAAGTAGCTTGGTAAAAATGTCCGCAAGCTGGTCTTTACTTGAGATGAAGGAAACTTTGAGTGCCTTAGCAACAACATGCTCTAGCACAAAGTGGTAATGAAGTTCAACATGTTTAGTATGTGAATGTAGTATAGGATTTACAGATAAATATGTTACACCCAAATTATCTCACTAAAGCATAGGTGGATCAAACAAGAAAATATCAAGTTCAATGTGTAAGGACTGAAGCCATAGTAATTCATAGGTGGTGTTAGCAACAATTTTATATTCAACCTTGGTGGAGGATCTAGAGATCGTAGGCTACTTCTTAGAGTCACAAGATATGAGATGTGAACCCAAAAATACACACAAAATACACCAATGGACTTGTAGTCACCATGGCATCCAGCCCAGTCAGTATCTGAGAAGGTAGATAAAGTGGATGAGGATTTAATAGAGAAATGCAAGACATAGTGAGATGTGAGACGCAAATATCTAAGAATACATTTAACGGCTTGCCAGTGAGGGCTCCTAGGACTATGCATAAATTAACAAACTTTATTTATAGCAAAAGAGATGTCAAGTCGACTGAATGACAGATATTGCAGGCTCTCGACAATACTACGATAGAGATGAGGGTCCTCCAAGTCAGTGAGTTTAGTAGACATGGACATGGGAGTTGACACATGTTTAGAATTGTGCATGTTCGTACGTCTAAGTAAGTTTCTGTCAACCCTGATGCCTAAGAGGTAATTTAACTTTCCTAGGTCTTTAACTGGAAATGAAGCACTTAGGTGTAACAGCCCGCTAAAATTATCAGTTTTGGATTATTTCCTGACAGCAATCACATCTCTCTCGTCTTTACCCTCATCTGGAATCACGCGTATAGATTATCTTTTCCGTAAATCACGTAATTTGTTCTTCACCGACAGCTGTAAAATCATGAACAGTGTTATCCTAAGCGTTGTACCTCGATGGCGTTTTCCCGGATCTTATCCATCGAATTTCAAAGTATTAGATAAGCTTGTTTTTAAAGTAGCACAATTATAATAATTTAATGAGCTCTGAAAATATTATAATTGTGGATATTTATTTAGATTAAATATTTTAATTGTTTTAAGATATTAAGAGGTTTAATTTTATGTTAAAAATTCTTATTTAAATTTAAGTGTTTTATGCACTTTGATTAATTAATGATACTTTATCATTTTATATAATGATGAGGAAATATTATTTTATAAATTTTAGTTTATAAAATAATATTCTACCTTAATTCATCGTAGTGTTTTATTTAAAGTGTTTTATTTAAAATAAAACATTTAAGCGTTTTTAATCAGTGTTTTAACTCACTGTTGGTTTATTTGAGGATCCCGAAATGTAGAATTGAAGCGATATACTCTGGCCCTACCTTTTTTCTCTTCACTTTTTCTCTTTTTCTTTTTATTTTCTTTTTTCTCTCCCTCTCTCTCTCTTGGTCGACGGAATGAAGGAAGCCACCATGGCCGTTCGGTTTCAAGGTCCCAGCCGGCGCCACCTCCGGCCGCCGGACCCCACCTCCCACTCCGGCCTCATCCTCTCCCTCCGGCGAGCACAACCATCGCCGGTGGTGTGCTAAACCGGCCACTACTTCTCTCTCTTTCTCTCTTCAAAGTTATGGGTCTCTAGGGGTTTTTCTCATTTTTGGACCACCATACACGGCCAAATCAACCACCAAGCACCACCATTGGACTCACCTCATCAAGGGCTTCCTCCCCATGTCTTTCTTTTTCCCAAACTCTCACTTTTCTCATATGGGTTTCTTAAAAACACCCATTCGGTTTCACCACCGTGCGCCGCCGTACACGGCCACCCGTGGTGTTTCACCACCACCATCTTGTTCCTCTCATCCTCATGAACCTCCCCAAGAAATTTCATGACCAACGGAGCTTCGTAGAGCCCTCACTCTCCTACACTCTCCAAGGCCGAAAATGGATTCAAACGGCCGATCCGCCGCCGTTAGCCACCGTCCGACCACCACCTCGCTACCACAGCTCCACCACATGTTCATCTACCTATCCCTAGCTTGCCATGAAGTTCTATGAAATTTCGCTACCTCGCGTTTCCGCTCACCGTTCGGATTTACTGTTCACAGCGTGATGTCGCCGTGTTCCGCCACCTTTGACCATCACAAGGCGACCATGAGCCTTCCAAGGCCACGCTTAGCTTTTCTCGGTTCCAAACTACCACTTTATGTGGTGGACAGCCACCGTGCGCGGTGTTACCGCCACGTACGTTCCTCCGACGCATGTTCGTGACGAACAACGAGCGACGCACGGGTTATCCCGTCGATGGTATAACCTTCTATCTCTAGTTATTTTACGTTTAAAATAGTTAGTTGGTTGGTTTATGGATTGTGTAGTTGTATTTGTGGAGTTCGTTGCGTATTGTGAAGCGAAGTGTGGTTGTGAAGTGTTGAGTTTGATTGTGTATTTTGTGGACTGTGCTGTGAAGTATAGGCGTGAGATGGATGCCGTAGATGTGATACGGCGGGTTGTGTGAAGAGAATACGCGTGTAGCGTATTCTGTGTAATGCAGCGACGCGCCGTGCGACGTGCCTGTAGTGTGTGTGGTGTAGAATGAAGGGAGTGCATGTGAAGTGTACTCCGTGTTGTATGGCGATGCATCGTGTGATGTGCATCGAGTTGATGAATGTTGTAGCGAAAGGATTACGCAGTAGCGCGTACTCCGTGTCGCGTAGCGATGCACCGTGAGACGTGTATCGCAGTGATGGGTTTTGTAGTGTGAATGGAAGAGAGTTCACGTGAGTGTACTCTGTACTAGGTCGTGATACACCGGATGGCGTGTCACGAAGGGTTGGATGGCGTAACAGAGAAGTGTAGAGCGTTTGGTGTAGTGTTGGGAAACTGTATGACAGTGTCCCGAAGCAGTGGTGTTATGGATTATAGTCCGGGGTGACTGGTGTCATCTTGTGGTTGACTATGACTAAGAGTATATGAATTGAGAAAGGAATTGTTTGTTTGGTTATTATTGATAATTTTAATGAACTTGTTTTAGTGCAAAGGCTTTCTGAAGTCAAATTATCTCTTCAGAGTATAGTGAAACCTCAAGTTGCCGTGGTGTTACAAGTGCTCATAATATGACAATTGAGTTCAGAAGTGAAAATCTTAAGGACTGGAGTGTTCCTCTTCCAGCTGTTGTGCAGTTCCTCGTGTTTCGCACTCTATTCTCATAGAACGCGACGATCGAGGTAAGTTAGCCTCTAACTTACTATCAGTTTATTGTGTATGTGTGATGGGTAAGGGAACTAAAATTTATGTATGTATGTTATCGTATATGCCATGTCATGCTATGTCATTACATGTTTATCTGTTACGTATGATTTAATCTCTCATGAATAATTATCTGTTACATAATCTTTTCTGTCATACAATGTGTATGTTATAAGTATGCCATGTTAAGTATGCCATATGATACATGTATGCCATGAAATGTTTATGATTAAATCATATTATGCCATTTACAAGTATACGCCATGTTAGAAAAGTATATGATATTAAATAATATCTCATGCATTAAGAAAGATAAGACATGTTATGTTACTATAATACGTGGGGCCACAACAACTGTGGAGTACGTATTATATTTATGTTACTTATAATGCGTGGGGCCACAACAACTGTGGAGTACGTATTATATTTTATGTTACTTATAATGCGTGGGGCCACAACAACTGTGGAGTACGTATTATATTTTATGTTACTTATAATGCGTGGGGCCACAACAACTGTGGAGTACGTATTATATTTATGTTACTTATAATGCGTGGGGCCACAACAACTGTGGAGTACGTATTATATTTTATGTTACATAAAGTATGGGGCCACAACAACTGTGGAGCATACACTACATGAGACACAGCAATTGTGACATGTAGAATACGTGGGGCCACAACAACTGTGGAGTACGTATTATATTTTATGTTATTGTATTCATGGGGCCACAACAACTGTGGAGCATGAAGTATGGGGCCACAACAACTGTGGAGCATACACTACATGAGACACAGCAATTGTGACATGTAGAATACGTGGGGCCACAACAACTGTGGAGTACGTATTATGTTTTATGTTACTTGAATACGTGGGGCCACAACAACTGTGGAGTACGTATTAATGCACGTTATTAATCAAGACAATTGAATAATATTCCAAGTTTATGTTAAGTCCAGTTTCAGATCAAATACATGATAAGTCAAGTTTTAGATCAAGTCCATGTTATGTTATGCTCACGTAATGTTATGTTCATGTCATGTTATGTTCAAGTTTATGTTATTTTCAAGTTCTTATTTATGTTATGCATGTTTACGTTCATGCTATATTTCAAGTCCATGTTATGTTTCACGTTCATGTTATGTTGTTTGTTCATGTTATGTTTTAAGCTTAAGTTCATGCCATGTTAAGTCAAGTTCAGTTCACGCTTAAGTTCTGGTTAAGTCATGCTATATGTCAAGTTATACTATGTTTATGTATGACTATAATTATGCATTTATGCTTTTACTGCCATGCATGCATTTTTAACCTGTGTGTGAGTTTTATGTTAACTTACTGAGATTTGTAATCAAATCTCACTGTGGTAGTCCCAACTACCATTCCCCCCGAATGGTAGATCTTGTTACAGGACCCAAAGGAGAATTGGAATCTGACCAACTGAATACGGTCGATTAGGCCACGGTGCGATGTTGATGATGGTATAGTATTTAACTTAGGTTAATACTTGTACTTTTGGAGTTGTATCTCAAGTATTCTTTTGATCACAACCATTTTAGACTAGTGTGGTGATCACGGCTTTTTAGTATGCCTTTATGTATGAAATATGTTTCAAGTATTTGGGATATTTTTTGTTTGGTGCATAATATTGCTAAAGAAAAAAATTATCCGCTGCGAATATTGCATAATACTATATGCATGTTAGGAACATTGCATCTTATATGTCATGAACGGGGGCAGGTAACCTTGTGTTGCATGTCTCGACGCTTCAAATGTCCGTTCAATCCCAAGCGGAATTTGGGGGCGTCACATTAGGGGAGTGAGAAAATCAAATATAAGTACTAAGCTAGAGCCAGTAACAATGAAATCAAAATCAGAAGCCTTATGGAAAATAAATAAAAAAGAATCAGATTTAGAAGCATGAAAGCCAAAACTCAACAATTTATTACTTAATTTCGAGAACCAGGCCCTAGGGGCCTATTTCAACCCGTAAAGAGACTTACGCAATTTGCAAATGTGAGTTGGGTGATCTAAATTTGCAAATCCCAATGGCTAAAGCATGTAAACATCTTCTTCCAAGTCACCGTGTAGGAAGGCGTTGTGAATATCCAACTGATGTAATGGCCAACAAGATGAAACTACGACTGAGAGTAGAAGCTGCATGGTTACAGGTTTGATAACTGGGCTATATGTCTCAGTGTAATCAACCCCGGCCTATTCATGGAACCCTTTCGCAACCAGATGAGCCTTGCATAGCTCAAGGGTGCCGTCAGCATGCCGTTTGGATTTTAGGACCCTTTTACATTTGAGTATGTTGAGAGAGGAAGAATAGGGAATTAAATCCCACATTTTATTTAGAATTGCATCATCAAATTCTGAAGCCATAGCTTGTCTCCACTCGGCATACTTTGATGCCTCTAAGAAGGAGGTGGGTTCCTCAAGGACTACACTAGAGGAAGAGGTTGTGAGATGTAGGGAAGGTTTTGGGTTTGGTCAGGGGATTGTACCATCCGAGCGATGAAGTGGACAGTGAATATTGTTGCAGGCATGTTACCATGGGGTGATTTGAAGTGGGTTGGGTAGATGGTGGGGGAGCACGTAGAGGAGAGTTTTTGGGAGGTATTTGAGGAGAGGATGGTGGTGTAAGAAAGGAATGTTGATAAGGAGAGGACAACATGGATGTGTGAGGAGGCAGATAAGTGTCGGGCTAAAAGGACTAAGGTGAATGTGGTTGAGTTACGTGGGCTGGAATGCCAGTAACAGGCCCAGTGGATGGAGACATGGTGGAAATGAGGAGGGGGTTGTAAGATGGGCCCAGTGTGGGCTGAGAGATCGGGCTTGAGAGCTTGTGAGAGCCAGGGACAAATCGTGAAGATGTGAGTGGACTGGAGCTAGTGTTAAAAAAGGATGCAAATGGAAAAATATTTTCAAAAAAGTGTACTTCGTGTGAGATAGAGGTCCGACCTATAGGAATATATAGACAACAATATCCCTTGTGATCGGGACTATATCTCATAAAAACACAGGATTTAGAGCGAAAATCTAGCTTGTGTTTTTTAATTGACATAAATGAGGCCAACATTGGCAACCAAAAGTGTGTAAAAACTTATAATCCAAACTTTGATTAAATAAAATTTGAAATGAATATTTGTGATTTAAAACCTTATCAATTTGAATTTACTGCTGTTTTTTTTTTTTTTTTTTTTATGAAAACAAACCTCATTATCTTATATTCATTCATCTTCAGTAACTACACTTTTGTCCTTCAGTACATAAAACTGTATACCTTCATGACCCTCTTCAATCCATATTCTATCCTCATTTACAGTAAAAGAAATTTTTGTAAGAAAATGAGCTACACGGTTACTTTCTCTATATGAATATATAACCTTCCAACTAGTCCTATTTCTCAGCACCTCTTTGATATCTTCAACTACCTGACCATGCCATTCCCAGCTTGACTTAGGATTATTTACTGCTCTTACCACATTCAAAGCATCTCCTTCGAAGATCACTTTTGTCATATTCAAGTCTGCACATAGTTTCATAGCCCACCACAAAGCCTGTGGCTCAGCCACTAAAGGATCTCGCACATTCCTTTTCTGTGAACATAATGAAACCATCACATCCCCATTCTCATCCCTTATTACTGCACCAAACCCCATCCTACCTTCTTTAAGATTTAGTGCAGCATCCCAATTTACTGCTGTTATATGTAGTATATAAGATAGTTTAGATAGCTTTTATGGACCTTGTATAAGTAATAAAGTATACATGATATAGAACCACGGTATTGGCGCCCAAGAAAATAAATATAACCACGGAGCACGGTATTGATTACAGTAGAAAGAAGTGCACTCTTTCACAAATAATTTTTTTTTCCCCCCCTAAGCACATACAGATATTAAACAAAGATTATATGACATATAAGAAAGGAGTGGATGACTATCAAAGGGTTTCTTTCTACCCATATCCCTATTAAAAGGAAGCTGCCATTGCGGTTTTTGTGTATTCCAACTGGTAGACCGCATTTCCAGTCAGGAGCTGTGGCGGTTGGAGATACATTGCATCTTGCTGTTGTCAGTTGGTTGATGAAAAACCTCCACTTCCTTAGCATGATGATCCTTGGTTAGGAGAAACAAAATCGAAGACGAATAGGTAGGTATGAACGGTGAGTCTAACCGGTGGCCCAAGGAGCTTGTTATGGGCGGTGCCGGCACGTGGGGAACTTGGAGATCTAACACCACTAAGCCTTTTGCAACTCGGCGCAAAGGTGCCTTGATCTCAGGCGTTAATTTTTTTTTGGCAGCACTTCTCCCTCTTTCTGATGGATCGGCTGCCAATGATTGCGCAATGGCACAGTGCTTGTAGATCGGGTCATTTCCCAGCTTGAGAACGAAAACCATAAAAATAATTGAAAAAAATGGCGATATGGCAAGAGGAACGGGAAGAAGAGGGGCAGAGCACTCTAGGCGAACGGCAGGGCTTTTGACCTGGGTTTGGTCTGGAATCTGGTTAGAGAGGATGCAGATGATGAGATGATGCGGCAAGTCAAGTTGATGAGATAAGAGATTAACAAATATTAGTCCAGCATAATTGATTTTGTATTAAAAAAATCACATAATTGCTAACCAATTATATATGGTAGTTTTAGTAACAGTGATGCTAGAGACACTTGGAATATTTTAACGAGTAAGATCCTAGCAATTTTATCGTAATCTCAGATATACATGATCATGATGGTATATGTAACGTGTGGTGCTATTTTTTTTTTTTTTATCTATTGTAATTACCCAACATACAGTACACAAGCAGAATGGTTACATGTTATCAGCTGAATGTTTATAGAACACCATTTTTATCATTCACTCCATGCACAAAAATGAGTTAATTTCATTCATTTTTCTACTACAGATGCATAGAGAAGTACTAAATTTTCAAAAAATAAAAACAAAGGTTAAATCTAACTATCGAGAATAAAATAAAAAAAAATAATACATAAATCCCAAAATCGTCAAATCTCGTCATTCTAGTTCATCTAGTTTGACTTCATACTGTTCACCAGAAGAAAGGATTTTGACGCTAACCATACCCCTTTGCCATTCTGAACTTCCAACCAATATTAGCCTCTGTGCATTTATCCGTGCTGCTCGTTTGAAAACCCTGAATAAAAAAATAGATAAACAGAACATCTCTCAGAAAAGGGCAGCAATTGGTATGAAAACCTTAAAAAGAATGAGTACCATTTAAGCGGTTTGCTTTCCAAGACCAAATCAACACTTTGGCCTTTCTGCCTAAGTATGCTAGCAACTCTAGCAGCTGCCCCTTGGAGATCAACATCCAAAGCGGACACAATATTCTCTACTTCGAGATTGACTTCTGGTAGAAGTCCCTTGTCCTTGAGCAACTGTAATATCCCAATCCCCAAAAATAGCCATATTATTTGTTAACCAAAAGAAGCAAAGACTAGATATACACAGGAAAGAATAATTCAAGTAAATCAGGACATGAATAAACGTAAATAAACAACAAAACGCATTGGTTCCTGTAGTTTATAAGGCTGTCCATTACGGGCTTAACTGACAAGCTGTTTTTTAAACTACTTAATTAGAAGGAAGAGACAGGTGGACGAAGTTATAAGCATAGGAATGTATTGCCAAGATTGTGGCTAATTGATTCCAAGTTGTCCTTCCTAACCTTGTTGATCCCCAGCACACCCAAGCTCACTCCGACACTATTAAATTAGCTTTAGGAGACTCCTCTTCGTTGAGCCCCTAGACACTTGTGACCAAATTACCAAAAAAAAAAGTAACAATAAAATACATGAACAAATAAAAGTAACTATAGTGGTCATTTGATTCAAGTACTGTCTGCTGTACAAAAATATGTGGGATGTGGCTTACATTCTGCAGTCCACATTCTCCTGTCAGTGAATATATGAATTAATAATATGACAAATATCATGTTAAGCGGTAGGCCAAGGTTAAAACCACAGTTACAGTTGATTAGATAACAGTGGTACAGATATTGGGGTGCATCTTTTTGGTAAGTGCAACATATTCTGCCGGCACAAAAGTTTTCTTGTGTAATATTTTTTTGATGGCTAAAACGAAAGAAGAAGAAAGAAATGCCAAAGGCTGGTTGGGGGACCATTTGATGGGAAAGAGGAGCAAAAGACTTGTTCTTGTGTAATTTAACAGCAGCCCATATTCGATTCATTAATCAGTACTCTACTGTAGGGTAAATTAATGAAAGGATGAACCTACTTCTATTATAACAGCATCACCAAATCCAAATCCACATGCAGGAAGGTCATCGCCACCAAAAGTTGAGAGTAACCGATCATATCGCCCACCACCACAAATGGCTCGCAACTTTCCTTCTCTATCAAAACCCTACAGGGAAAAGATTAAAAACTCATTAGGATGAGGGGAAAACAAAAATGTAACCATTTTGATCGAGCTATACAACAGTCTTGTGTCCATCTCGACTTTTGGTGAAAGAATATCAGCAGAGTCACAACCCCAAGTACAAGTCTAATCTCAGTGACAATTAATACCATGCATCCATGCCCATTCCATGTAAGGAAACACTATTCAACATTTAAGATAGAGGGAGGGGGTAGATCTATAAATTAGACTTTGTTCGGTGTGGTGTTTTGTTTTCTCCCTTACATGCAGGCTAGCAGCATACATCAATCTGTATCTTAAGAGGCTCATCTCTTTGCCACCTGAGCTTTCAAAATTTCACCATGAATTCTTGATCAGCCACTTCATGCATAAGCAAATGAAGGCATCGAGATATTTTAGTGCAAGGTCTAGGTACACAACAATTATGCTACAAGATCAGAACTCTACATATTCACTCATTTTTTTCTATTTTTCCCCTTCACTTGTTTCAGCACCAAGAAAAATAAGAATAAGCATTTGGTCAACGAGATGTTGTCCACAACTTTTAGCCCTTATGTCCCAGACTATGGCCCCTAAGGCAGCATTGTTATAGAAACATCAGTGCAATTTCTAGGTCACAAATTAGCTACTGAAGGTGATTCATGCTCTTTTTGTCAGAGATTATCAAAACAATGGATCTACGAGCAAGGTGTCACCTAATTAGTGGAACGAACTTATTTTAACTATCAACTTACCCCAAGGTGATATTCCTATTCAGACCAACGTAAAAGAAGAAAACAATTATAATAGAAAATCCTATTCAGACCAACATAAAAGAAGAAAACAATTATAATAGAAAAAATCTCACCTCAAACACAATTCCTGTGTAGTAAGCAAGCCCACGTACAACAGATGCATCAAATTCAATCCATTCAGAATAACCAAACTTTTCAGCCAGGGAGAATAGCAGCTTTAGATCAGCAACAGCTTCCCCAGCACTTCCAAGTATTTCTACGTACACATACAAAACATAATTAAAATCAATTATATCATTTCTGATGAGAGAACTTGTACATGTAAAGAAACCAATGGACGACTTCAATTGGTTTTCTATTTCCAAAGCCACTGGTAAGGTGGAGAATATAATCGTTACAAAAATTATTCATTTGAGTTTTTGCACTGTTATTTTGCACAAAAAAAGCGTCTGAATAGAATAACAGAAAACTCAACACCTAACCTTCCAATTTTGTCAATGACTTGATGGAAAGAACTTGCAATAGCTCCTCAACAGCCTTTTCTGATACGCCAGTAGATTTCAACTCTTTCTTTATCTCATCCATTGGAATCTTCTCTATCTGTATCCAGATAAAATAACACCCCCCCCAAAAAAAACACACACACACACACACAGAAGAAAACAATTAAAATTTGTAGAAATAAGCATCTTAAAATCAAGGAGAGACATGTCAAAACATGAGAAATCATGGTTTTGCTGGCTGTTTGATGCTGCTGTGATTCTGTCAGGTTTCTGACAGCAAGTGTTAGCTCTGCTTATGGTATCACAGTAGTATGTATAGTGATCTGTAAACACTTTTTGCTCGGGCCATATCTCATAGAAGAGAGTTTACACTTCTAGGACTCCATTGGGGGTTGTAATTACACGACTCACTACGTATTAGGAATTTGGTAGTATTATGAAATGAACCATGCAAGAAAGTTCATGAGATTGAGAGCACACTCACCTAAGGTGGCTGGCCACTCTTATGGCTGCAATCAAGCATCCTAAATTCAGTCCTTGCAGTAAAACATACACAGCAGTGGTCCATAAGAGGCATCATAACATAGCTTGAAATTCACCAAAGGAGCGCATATGTTTCTGGGAATTTCCTACTTTAAAGTTGCTGTAACATAGGGTGAATCAAAACTGAACTCTTCTATCCTCGACCTGGACAGTTGAAGTAGAGAGGGATTCAGTGCATGTATCCGAAGAGAATAACACAAGTACTAGAAAGGGATTCTCTAGTTTGTTCCTTACCTTGGTTGCAACAGAGATTTAGGAGATTCCTTCGAATCTCTTAGCAATGAACTCAAGAGTTTGACTTGGAAAGTGGGGCGATACAGAGGAGGATTAGTGGCATTAGGCTACTATGCACTTAAATTTGAAAACTTAAGTGAATAGAGTGGGAGTGGCTGCACTGAGTTATTGGCGGCTGAAGTCTCTTGGCTTCCCTTGGGAGTGCAGATGGGTTAAGAAGAGAACTAAGGATACCTAGGAATTTCTTGGAGGCTGGTAGCACAAGCAGAATCTAGGGTTTTGTTGCTGAAGGTTTTCTACTTTGTAAGCTTCTGGTTGTTAGGAAATAGGTTGCAGCTTTTAGGTCAAATCTAATTGGGAGGGGCAGCACAAGTGCATGGGGCAGCTTTTGTTTGTTAATAGGGAGACTGCTAGGGTTGGGAATGCTTGGGGAATGAAATGAGATGAGAAATCTGTGAATAGCAGTGAAATGGCTTAAATTATGATGTTTTATGGGGTTTGGGGAAAGGAGAGAGAAAAAGTTGAATAAAATATTATAAAATTAAAATATTATTAGAATATTCTTTTTCAATATTAGTTTTGTTGTAGGATTTGAAAAAGTTGAATTGTTTTTTGTGTTTTGTTTGGAAGTTTTGGAAAGTTGTAATGATTAGGTAATAATTAGATGAAAATTTTGAAAATTTGAAATTGAATAGTGTATGTTTGAGTCATATTTGAATGTTGAGATGAGATGAAACCATCTCAACATCCAAACAACCCATCTGTTTGTTTGGAGACAAATCTAGAAATTTAAATGGGAGTAGATTTAAATGGGAGTTAAGGCTGGAGGGGCCAGCAGCTCTGGATTGGGAGAAGAATGTAAAATTTCAGGGTGATTCTAAGAAGGATCCTCATTGATTTGGAAAACTTTCCTAAAACATATATGAGAAGTCAGCAGCCTCGTGGTAGACACCTTAAATGAGTGTGCTCTCAATTTCATGAACTTTCTTGCATGGTTCATGTCATAATACTACCAAATTCCTAATACGTAGTGAGTCATGTAATTGCAACCCCAGGTAGTCGTAGAAGTCTAAACTCTCTTCTATGAGATATGGCCTGAGTCAAAAGTATGCACAGGAGATCACTATACATGCTACTGTGACACTATAGGCAGGAGACACAAAATACATGTTGTCAGAAGCCTGACAGCAGCATCAACCGCCAACAAAACCATGTTTTCTTATGTTTGACATGTCTATATGTATGGGGCAGCGCCAAATCACATGCATACCACCCACACACAGCATGTGCCATGTTTTTTAGTGTAGTTTCATAACTCAAAAGCCAGATTTCCTAAAAGGTAAAAGTTTCAGCATATTGAGCATGGGCATAAACAAACATTCCCCAAACCAAGATTTCTTACATAATTGACATGTTATATTTGAATCAGTTACTGTTGTATGATCACATGGCATAAAGAGACCAGAAAAGATGAGTTTCTGAAAACCATGTGGTATACCGAAATGTGGCATGCATGATTCCTTGAAAGCTGTCAAAATCTCTCTAAAGCTTTAAAATGGGATGCTGTTAACATCTCCAAATGGCTCTAGAAGTCAAATTTTAGCATGCTAGCACTTTTTTACCCAAATGCTAGCATGCACGGAATATATTAGATGCATAGAATGACTTTGCAAAAGTAAAGCCTAAGGTTAAGTTATGTTGAATGATCCACATGCTATATATAAGTATAATTATGCATGAAGATTTCCAAGGTAAAGCCTAAGGTTAAGTTTTGTTTACATTATGATGTGCAATTTACTAAGTATTAGATTCACCTGTTATTTGTATTTATGTTTTAATGTCCCAGGTGATGATGATGTGGACACCAAGCAGGAGGGCCAGAAAAAGATGTACTTTAACAGTCTTAGATCTTACAAATAAGTGTTATTGCCACATAGGACTACGTTTTACGCCATCATGTCATTACATTAAGTTATACAAGACATTTTCATTTTAAACTATTGTATGATTCAATAAGATGACCAAAGTTTTTATGATGTCGAATCTCCTTACTGTATTAAAGTTATGTACGTTCATAATATTCCTAACTCACGGTAAGGGGTACTACAATTTAACGTAATCCAAATAATTTTATTGATAGCTGAATACTTTTGTTTTTTTTATTGATAGCTGAATATTTATAACATTGTGAGCAGCACTAAAACACGACAGAATAGCAACATGTTCTAGTTTTCAAACGAGCAGTCACATACTGAAGCTTAACAACCTTGCATAGCTCACCTTGTCTATAATTATGCAAACCTTGGCGAATAGATTTTCAGGTATAGAGTAGCACCTCAATACTTCTTGTAAAACCTGTAATAAAGGGGAAAAGCTCAGATAATAATTAACATATTCAGTTATTTATCAAAATAAATAAATAAGTAACATATTCAGTCATCACCTCCACCCCCAAAGGAATTTTTAAAAAAATTAAAGCCGAAATTGTTCAAACCAGATGCAGTAGTCCAAAAACAGTGGGAGGAAAATTTGTAAAATCAATTTCACTCGAGGCTCACTTTAGATGGGGCTGACTTATATACCAAAACTGTGCAAGAAGTTGAGAACAGCATAGACTTGCATATAAAGGTGGACCAGTTACAGTAAGGTGTTTAATTTTAAAGGCTCAAGTCAACAATGTAACTCTTATTGCCACTCTATCTAATAGCTTAAAACAATGACATTATCCCATTCAAGTATTATTCACCCAAAGAGAATCCACAGTAAGAAGTAATATAATACCTAGCCTTCTAAGTAGGTGCATGAGTTGTTAAGACACTTACAATTGTGTCTCTTCATAATAAGAAATAGTCAAGCAATTACTGATCAAGAGAGAAAAAAAAAAAAAAGTCAAAAAACTGAAAGTAACTATAGTTCATTGCAACTGAAGCTTGAAAACTAATTCCAAATGTCTTGAGAAGTATTCCATAATACAAAGACTTTTATTTTAAATTTTTTTTATGTCAGTATTACAAAGATTTGACAATAGTTCCCTGCAATTAACAATAGTTCATAGTTTCGTATTAGAACAAAAGTGGATTCATAAATGTCTTGAGAAGAATTAAGTAATACAATGACTCTGCAAAAGCAAAGATAACTTCCAAAAATATTATGTTATTGTTGAAGACGTCTGATTGCCCATGCACAGAAGGAATTGTTTGCACCTTTCGGCTAGAAATCTTGAATCCAACATCTGATGCTGTAATTCCAATTCGCTTGAAAAAAGTGACGATAGATGAAATAAGTTCTGCCTCAGCCTGTATCAAAACAACATGATATCAAGCTTGGCAAAGAAATGAATATGTAACTGCATTTCGAGGGTTTAGATGATAGATTTGGATAATAACATCAATATAAATTCCTTGATTGAAGTTTTCAAAGAGGCTTTAAAACATCTAAGCAAAATATAGAGTGAATCGAAGACAAAGGTACTCAATTAATATCACAAAGAGAAAAATGAAGAATTTGAATGACAGCCTTCACCTACTTGTCTCAAACTCACATATAGTAGCAAAGTAATAAACATCCATGACTAAACAAAAATTTTATTGGTAAGAACAATAGGTTTAGCCCAAGTAGACGCATACTTTTAGTCATGAACGTGTTTCTCACAGAACTTCATACAATGGTGATGGATGATGATCTATATAATATACATTCTACCTTCTTGAGGATATGAAGCTGGTTCATGGAAGACATAGGCTTATAGTTTGCAATTGGATGGAAAACTTTTAGGGGAAGGAATTTGGATAATTTGATTGTTTTAAGCTGTTGGATAAAGTGGCAATCGGATTTAAATTGTTCGCTCAAGCCTTAGAAATTACGATGTTTCTGTAATCCAGTCCACCCTTACATGAAAGTCTATTCTGTTCTGACTCAGCTTTTGGTATTATTCATAATTTTTTTTTATTTCCAAGAAGTTGCAAATTAAAGTCGTATTATTATGGTTAAAAACTTTCAAAACTAATTATCCAGTGCACATAGAGGCCAGCATTAGTTAAGTTGGTGGAGGGGAAAAAAAAGGAGCCAGTATGGAAGTTCATAGAGTATGTCAAGTCAGCTGCCCCTACCGTAACGTCAGGTACACCAATAATATCCATATTCCACTGATAGTGCTCACGACGCCTTCCTCTCGTCATTCTCTCATAACGCCAACACTGTCCTATAGCAAACCATTTCAACGGTAGAGAGAGAGATTTTCTGGACAAGAAAAAAGATGGAGATCAAATTCTGGCATCTGTACCTGGATACAAAAACCATAAGTAAATAATATATATAACAAAATTTCCAGACATCAAAATAAAGATGATGAAGATTATGTATTGCTTTCATGTAAAATGCATCTGCCGAGTCAGGATCAGTACCCTTTCTGTATCACCAGCCTTGCCAACGAAGGAGTGAGCTCTGGCCTCAATGCAACTCGACGATTTCCCCGATCTTCAAAACAGTATAGCTGCACAATGAAAGAGTTTTAGTTTAATGTGAGGTTTGGATAGTGAGATGAGATGAGATGGTTTTAAATGAAAGTTGAAAGTTGAATAAAATATTGTTAGAATATTATTTTTTAATATTATTATTGTTTTGGGATTTGAAAAAGTTGAATTGTTTATTATATTTTGTGTAGGAATTTGGAAAAATTGTAATGATAAGATGAGATAGGTTGAGAGTGTTTGTGTATCCAAACCTAGCCTTAAAAGATCTCAATAGTGACTCTTTCCAGAAAATCGAGAATCAAATGCTTAACAAGAATCACAAAAATAGAAACAAGCACACAAAAGTGAGGGAAAGTTCACTTGATATACATCTATAAAAAAATAGCTCACTTGATTTACAAACTTTGAGAGTTGGTTAGTCTTTAACCATTCTAGAGGAGATGATCTTGATTGGCTAACATGTGTTTGTGTTCTAAAAAGGCTTTGAAGCTTTGTAGGATCAACTATTTAGCATTAGTTCACATGGACAAAAAGATTACGTTCTATATTACCTAAGGAATGGGATTGTATACCTCTTCCAGACGGCTCTTCCACATGGTCTACAACTGAGACATTTCACAATGGTCAAGAATAGATAGATGCACACTATCAAGGCCTAATCCTAAAATGTCTCTCCAGGCTATGTTCAAATCACTTTCCCATTATTCTAGATTGTGGGGGCATTCAAGGGGGAATGAAGATACTTAAGGCCCTCCTTGGTTTCACAAATGGTCTCAGCCCATTTTATCCCATCTCATCTAATCTCAACATCCAAACACAAACACTTTAATTTCAAATTTTCAGCTTATCAACTTCTTCATCTAATCATTTACCTAATCATTAAACCTTTCCCAAACTTCCAAACAAAATAATTCAACATTTTCAAATATCAAAACAAAAATAATATTAAAAAATTCTTTTCTAACAATATTTTAACTTTATAATATTTTCATCTAACTTTTTCTCTCCTTTCCCAGAACCTTATAGAACATATTAACTCAAACCATTTCACTACTATCCACAAACTATCTCACTGCTATTCACAGATTTCTTATCTCATCTATATAACCAAACGATGCCTAAGTTCGAGAACATGCAACTGAAATCTAAAAGCATTGCTAACAAAATCAAGTAATGGTGATCTTCTTACCTTATATCAAGGAACCCAAGTTATATCATGGCTTGCAAACTAAAGGAATTGAGACTTGAAATGTTGGAATGAATTAATCTTTGGCAATGTGAAATGTTAGAGAATTCATTTTTGGAGTACAAGGCTTGGGTATGGAGGACACGAACATTGTCAGAAGCCCACAGAACTGATAAAATTCAGGTGATTGTAGGTCTTCAAAGGGTGAGCCTAATGGAGGAGATTTCTTAGAGGCAAAAATAGAAGGCCTTATGGCTGAAGGAGGAATAATCCCATTGACAATATAGCGGTGGACTGTGTAGCCTCATCGAATCCATTTGAATGGTACGATCCACTTCTCTATATTGATAAATGGTACGATACAACCATAGGCTTCTTCAACAATTCCCAAGGCATGAGACAAGGTGAACCCTTCTCTCCATTACTTTCTGTTATAGTTATGGAAGCTCTCAGCAAAATGATTTCAGGCACAGATGGTGGCTTCCTTTCTAGATTTTCAGTGCTAGACACAAACACAAGTACATTGGATATTTCCCACCTCCTACTTGCAGATAATACCCTTATTTTCTGTGGCGCTAACTTTTTTTTTTTTTTTTTATAAGTAATAAGTCATTTCATTGATATAAAGATAGGCATAACCTAGGTACCTGAAAGTATACATGCGAATACACCTATTTAAGAACTAGAAACAGTTACAAGGAAATCATGGAAGCTGAGACCATTAAAATCTAAAGCAATGGCCCACAAAAATAAACTCTTCCAGAAAAAACTCCTGAACTCTTCCAGGGAGTGCTCATAATTCTCAAAAAGTATCTCATTTCTTTCACACCAAAAAATACGTATATGAGCCATTTTCCACGGCTGCGATCTTTGGTGTCCCAGTGATCCTTCTCCAACTTGCTAACAATTCAACCACCCTACCGGCATTACCCATGCTATTCCCATTCTGCTGAAAAAGTAATTCCAGATATCTCAAGCAAAATCACAATGTAAAAGTAAATGGTCCACTGTTTCACCACTATTGCTAACAGATCCCTCTTTCATTTTCTGTGGCACTAACTATGACTATAATTGAACTTTGAGGGCATTTTTATTGTATTTTGAAGCTACTTCAAGCTTGAAAGTGGGACCTAGCAAAGTCCACACTAATTCTGGTAGGAAATGTTCCTAGTATGGAAAACTTGGCTAGCATCCTGGGGTCTAAGGCATCTTCCTTCCCTTTGAAACAGCTTGGCCTTTTGTTGGGTGTCTCTTTAAAGTCGAAGGCTATTAGGGGTGAGGTGATTGAAAGAATGGAGCATAGATTGGCTAGTTGGAAGAGGTTGTCCTTGTCCAAAAGTGGTAGGATTACTTTAATCAAGAGCACATTGTCCAACTACACATATTTCTCGTGCTTATTTCCGCTCCCCACTAAGGTGGCCAACCACATAAAGAAGCTTCAACATGATTTTCTATTGGGTGGGATGGAGGATGAGTTCAAATTCCACCTAGTGAATAGGGCCACCGTATGCACTCCAATTTCAAGAGGGTTGTGTGTTTGAGACTTGTTCATCTTTAACTGAGCTCTATTGGGGAAATAGTTATGGCAATACCAACTTGAAAGTGGGGCTTTGTAAAAGGCAATCATATATGCAAAATTTGGCGGCACTTGAAGTGGATGTTATTCAAATGAGGTGCATCGACCACACAGGCTATGGCTTTGGAAGCTGTAACATCCCGACCCCAAAAGCGTGCTTTTATTATTATTATTGTTGTTGTTGTTGTTGTTGTTATTTTTATCAGATATGTTTTGAGGTAGCAATTTGTTTTAAATAGGATTTCTCTACTGGTAAGCTATACGCTCCTTTTATTTTTTTGATTTCAAAGTGAGTAGTTTCTGATTTGAAACTAACTTTCAACTCAAACACTCCAAACTCTTATCCTCTCAGTCTTTCTTTCCTCGTGGGAGTAGTTTCCCAAAGTCTAGTCGAATTCAAACAACTTCTAACTCCAAACTTTATCCAATCCCCTAAAGACTCACATTATTTTCCCTCCCCCTCATCTATGAAAATCCCATGAAACCCTCAGATTAATCGCACAAAAATCTAGTTTACACAGAGAGGAAAAACTCACAAGCATAGGCTTAATTTTTTGCCAGCCACCACCGACCACCCTAGGACGTTGGAGCACCACCGACAGTGTCAGATACTGCCGGCCAACCTTGTGTAGTCGCACCCACTCCCTCAAGTAAGCCACTGCCTCCTCCCCCTCAGTTGTTTGAGTTTTCAGCTTCTCTCTCTAAGATTGCTCTCTCTCTCTCTCTCTTCCTCCAGCTTGTGCCACCGTGACTAGCACCTAGATCCACAATCGCAGTGGGTCACCTTCTTCTCTCGGTCAATTTGTTGCAAACCACTCCCGTAAGCTGCCTTGTTCCTTTTAATTGTTATGTTTCAAACTTCCCAAAAAGCAGCTCCAATGTTTCCATAATTACATATATGCCTTTGACCCTTGGCTTCTATTCTCCTTGACCAGATTCTTTAATTTATAATGGGCCTTTGGGCTTTAAGCCCATTCGAACAAGAGCTTTCTTTTTAAGGGTATTGGGCCTAGTTTTTAAATGAACCTATTAGGCTTGGTTTTAGCTGGACTTGTTTAATTTGGGTGGGCTTGTTTTACCATATTTCAGAAAATAATTTATTACTCTTAAGTAGGTTGATTTTATAAATTAGCATATTGTTTTAATGTGAGTTGATGGTGTTTTACAAAAACTGTTTTTAGATTTTAAGTGACCAATTTTCTTCAATTGGCCTTGGGCCTTCATATTTTTAAAGGGTTTTAAAGTATACCTTTAGTCTATTATTTTCATTAATATTCTAATTGTCTATTCTATTTACCTATGTTTTTAATAAGATTATTTTTTTTGATAGGTATGTCTTTAATAAGATTATTAAGTTATATTTTTTAGATAGAAGTTAAGGAATTTTTTATGAGTTTTGAATAATATTATTATGTAGTAATCTTAGAATAATTAAATTATCTCTATATATGATTTTAAGTATTTAGAATGATACGACACCTCTTTCTAGAAAAGTTAGTGATGATTAGTGCCTCTTATAGGATACAAGCTACGACACCAGATTGTGGAAGCAGCACTAAGAGGTAATTAGTATGATCATATAATTGCATGTGTATTGTAAATTTTCTAATGGCATATGAAAATATAATGCTTGTCTACGCTACACTACGAGCTAAGTCAATGTTAGATTCCTTTCACGATCTTTAATGAATTATGAAATTATGCTTGTATAAATGAAATTGTTGTTTGATGGAGTGAATGTTACAAAAATCACATGGAAGCCATGAAATGTTCATGTAGTAATTTAAGTCAAGTATGCCATGTAATAAAATAGCTAGATTATGTATTCCATGTTCTTGTAGTACTTAGATCATGTATGCCACGTTCATTTTGTGATTAAATCATATATGCTATGTAATGTCATGAAGTATTTAGATCAAGTATGTCATGTAAAGTTCATATAGAACTCAGAGCATGTATGCCATGGAATATTTATGTTTAGATCACATTATGCCATGTCATGATATGTTATGCTATGTACAAGTATATGCCATGCTATAAAAGTTCATGAATTCCAACAAATTTCTCATGCATTAAGAAAGATAAGATGTTAAGGGTGACACGGACCTAAGCGTATTCAGCAAAGGTTATGATAAGGGTGACACGAACCTAAGCGTGTTCACCACAAGTTATGATAAGCGGTGCCACGGATCCAAGCGTGGTTCACCATATGTTAAATGAAACACTGACTTAAGCATGTTTCACTCCATGATATGTTAAAGGGTGACACAGACCTAAATGTGTTCACCACAAGTTATGATAAATGGTGTCACGGAACTAAATGTGTTCATGACAAGTTATGTTAAAGGGTGACACGGACACATGATCATCACAAGTTATGTTAAGGATGACATGGAACTAAGCGTGTTCATCACAAGTTATGTTAAGGATAACACGAACCTAAGCATGTTCACCACAAGTTAAGCTATGCGGTGCCACGAACTCAAGCATGGTTCACCTTATGTTAAGTGAAACACGAACTCAAGTGTGTTTCACTCCATTTTATGACAAGTTATGCGGCCACGAGTTCAAGCATAGGTCACCATATGATAAGTGAAAGACAAGATAAACAAGTCATGTATGATTGTTAGAAAATGCATGAAAACACTCATTTATGCATACACGTTACATGTTTGCCATGATTATGTATTATTCCACTCATATTAATGATGAATAGATATGCTATGTGAATTTGTGATGATATATGTATATATTAAATTAAGTTGTGTTTAAGATATGATTGTGAATCTGTGATGATATACATATGTTATGAAGAGTCTTTCAAAAATTAAGTCTACGCTAAGCTAAGTTATATTTTACGGTATGATGTGCTATTTACTAAGTATTCGACTCATTTTTGTTTCTTTCTCTATTTCATCCTACGTTTAACCATCACAAATGATGATTGTGAGGACGCAGAGCTAAAGGGCCAGGAGTAGATCTAGTGCATGGACATAGTTTTCTTTTATGTTATTTGAATAAAAAGTCACACGTAGGTTTAGTTTATGTCTTTAGTTTACGTTTTCAGTTTCATGTTTCAAAAACAATTATGTTCAATTCAGTTGATGTTTCAATAAATTGGGTATTTCAGGATATGAATCTCTTTACTGGGTACTATACTATGAATGTTAATAATATCTTTATCCTACGGGAATGGGGTGTTATAGAAGCATATAAGAGGAAGGGGTACTTTGTCAAGATATAAATCACCTAGAGGCGGGAGATGAGTCCAAAATCAAATTTTGGTATGATCTACAATCCATATAAGGTCCTTTGGGAAGTTTATCAGCAAATGTATGGAATTGCATGGGTCTATGAAGCTTCGATGGTGGATCTTTTGGAGCCTTCAAGTGGCTCTCCTCAATGAAAGGTTAATTTTGTTATCCCTACACAATATTGGGAAGTTAACACAGAGTTTACAGCCTTTTTTACCCTACAAAAGCGAGAGTGGGAGATGCAAATGTACTCTGGTGCCCTTCTAAGAAATGGAGATTTACCATTTGTTCATTCTTTCAGCTCCTCACCATACAAAATACTAGGTCTTTCCCTTGAAAGAGTATTTAGGTGATGAAGGCACCTCTAGAACTAGCCTTCTTTGAATGGATTGCTTCCTTAGGAAAGATTCTCTCCAGTTACAATCTAAGGAAATGCTAGATCATTGTGTTGGGTTGGTGTTGTAAATGCAAAACGTGTGGGGAGAGCTGACCATCTACTACTACATTGCGAGGCAGTCATGACTCTATGGAATGATTTCTTCGCTAGAGTGGGACTAGCATGGGTGGCACCAAGAAGATTGGCTTAATTTCAAGCACAGTATATAACTATCACATCAGTGGTTCCCCTTGTGGCAATAGGATGTGGGACCGGTGCACAACCTCACACACAGGATTAAGTGTGTTGGTCAGTTAAATAATTTAGATCAATCAGATAATTTAGATAAGCCAAGACAAATCATGCATGTCATAAGCATACATATGATAAGTCATGATTTTTAATTCTCTCAAACATGAAATGTATTATAAAGTCTTATGTTCATTATGTTTACGTTAAAATGGATTTTTTTACTGAATTTTCAATTTATTTTAGTTTTATTTTATATTTTTAACCACCCCTAGTGAGAATATTTATGGAGATAGAGCTGCAGGACGGGATTTGACCCAAGGAGGAGGCCTAGATCAAGCACACATCCTTTAAGTTATGAATTTGAAAGTACAATGTTCAAGAAATTTTAATAAATGCTTCCGCGTATTCTATTTTATGATTTCAATATTTTGAACGATTTTATTTATTATAAAGTATCTTAGTACATGACACTCCCTTAAGAATAAAAGAATAAATATTTTTTAGTCAAGTTTAGTAGAAGTACACCCATTTCCCTCGATTTTCTAAAAATGATGTCTTTCTTAACTCTATGGGAGTGGGCTGTTACACTCCCAAAGCTAATTATTCCCATCCGAGCAATACTAAGTAGGGCTGTAATTGAGCCAAACCGAGCCCGTCTTTGGCTTGCTAAGCTCAGCTTGACTCAAAATATACGAGCTCAAGCCCGAACTCGAAATTTTTATTTATTCTTTGTTCAAACTCGACTCGGTAAGCTTAACTCCCAACTCAAGCTCGAGCTCGTCCCACAAATGAGCTCAAGCTCAACTAGAATTGTTTATTTTTAATTAATAAATTAGATAAATAAAAAATCTAATATTAAATTTGTACAACTAACAAGTATAACCTCTATTGAATTATACCATTTTAAAAATTTTTAAATAATTAATATCTAACCAGTTGATATTCATCAATAATAACAATATATTATATGCCTACATATATTATTAATACATATACATAATATGATAGTATATATCTATTTTTTATATAGTTTCCACATGCTAGTAAATAAAATTATTAAATCTTATCGACTAATTATTGTAAAAATTATAAAATATAGCTATGAAGTATTTTCAATATATATACATAAGTAATTAGATTACATATTATATATTTAATTATAAAAATGCTATGCTTATATTATTAGCTAATAAATATATATATGTATATATACATATGTGTATGTAAATATTTATCAATATATAGATGAGCTTTAATCGAATTGAGCTAACAAGTTGACTCTGGTATAAACGAGCGAGCCTCAACAAACCTTAATCAAGTCGAGTCAAGTTTTGTGTCATTTACTAATCGAGCATATATCTGCTTTGAAGGAAGAACTTTTTTTTCATGAGTCAAATTCGATTAAAGTTTAATCGGGCAAGTACCGAGCAGGCTATCAAACAGATTGGTTCATTTACGGCCCTAGTGCTAAGTGATGAAATAGACAAAAAAGGTTGTTGCCCAATTTCCAGCAAGTATGTAGGATAACTGGTAGAAAAGAAACATGTTTCAAAGAATTAAACAACAACAACGTATAGCAGAGACTAACCTGATCCCTAATCTCCTCCCCGGCTTTTCTAATGAACAATGCCTCTGACTCTAGCACCGGAAAATCAACTTCCTCGAACCCAAACAATAGCGAAACCTAGATTACGTTCACAAAAATTCATCAGCCATCTCTAATTAAATATAAACATACACATATACAGAGTCACACATGTTTCGAAACCCAACCTCTCGAAAGTTGCTAAAGAGCCAATTGCGGAGGCGCATTTCCTCGGGGGGGAAGTCCCTGGTTCCCCTGGGAGGATTGACGTCGATCCTCCGCACGTCATCGGTGGTTGGCGGCGCAGAAAGCGCACCGGGCCTGCCTCTCCCACCGCCATTGTCGTCAGTAGACTGCGTTGTCGCGGCGGACGAAAAAGACGATAGGTTTCTACGGTTTATCGGAAATGGCGGTTTGGTGATAGGAAATCTTTGAATGCTATTGAAGGTAAGAGATGGAGATGAGCAATGGGGTAGGGATAGAAAGAAGGGCTTGAGGTAGAGATTAAGGCGGGGATGGAGGATAAGGAGTGAAGAAGGGTTTGCAGGCATGGTGGTATGAAGATTGTGGCAGGGAGGGAAGTAGCGAGCGGGAGCGCACTCGCAGCTTTGGAACTTGCAGGACAAGTTCCGCTTATTTGCCACGTGGGTTATGGTGGTTTTGTTGGGCCTCGTGAATTTGCTCGGATCAGCCCACCTCGTTTTCTAAAGCCTCCCATTTTCCCATCATTATTGTCTAGAATTCTTCTTTACAAGAGAATTGTTAATAGATGGATTTGAAAAAGATAATTTTAATGAATATAAAATAAATATAAATTTTGACTATTTTATTTATATAAATCTTTATATTGAAATAGTTATTTTTTTATTGTATAACAATAAAATAATATAAGATGAATTTGATTTTAATTATTCACATCAAATTTTCACATTATAGTATCTATTTATTTATTATATAGTAATGAGTAATTAATAATTTAAAAAATATTTAATTTTGTTAATTATTAATATATTTTATTTTATCATATTTTATTATTTAATTTAAAGAAATTGATTAAAATTTGTAGACGTAAATGGAGAAAAGAGAGAGTGTTATAAAAAATAATAAAATAAATATTTGGTCCGTAAACAATAGATATCAAATTTGATATTCTCTTTAGAATTATTGTAGTTAAAAGCTACAAAATTTGTTATTGACTAATCCATTGCAAGTGAATTTTCTGTCCAATAGTTATAAAGTACAATTTATTTTAGATATAGATAATTCGGTGAGAGTGCTCTAATAACAGTAGGTTTGGAGTATGGATTCTCATCTAATCTTATTTTATCTCATTTTTTTATTCTTAAATATAATTTAAATATAAAATTTTCAAAATAATCATTACAATTTTTTCAAACTTTCAAAAAAAAATAATCTCAACTTTTTCAAATTTTCTAACAAAAATAATATTATAAAACTATATTCTTACAATATTTTAACTTTATAATATTTTTTAATCAATTTTTTCTCTCTCATTTCCCAAAACTCAAAAAATAGTTAAGTCAAACTATCTTATTACTATTTACAAACTATCTTATTATTATCTATAAAATTCTCATCTCATCTCACTCCCTAACCTGCCCTAAATATGATAGTACTTACTTACAGTATATTATAATATTGATTTGTTATTTTTGAATAAAAATTAAAAGAATCTTAAGCGATGATTGGGGCATGAGTTGAAGCGCAAATGAGGTGAAAGCATCTCATACATTAGATGAGATCTCGTATCCAAATTATATGCGAGACACAAAATCATATCATCTCACATTTCCCAACTTGTACATGCTCAGTTTAACTAGAAGACTCTTCACTGACTATATACTAAACATGTCCCCTTCTCATGAGTCAACCCCTCATCTTGACATCAGTCTCTTCCCCCCTCTTTCATATAGCTCAACCTCCCTCCTCCTCTAAGAAATTTTTGCTCCTTGTCATTCCCTTCTTCCAATCTTCCTTCATCCATTTCAGGGAAGGACAATGCCACATAAAACCATAGTAGCCCACACTTCCTTCTTTGTGGTGTTCGTGCAAAACCCAACACCCCACATTCCAAATTTCAGTTCCCTATATTTCAGTAACTCACACTTACTCTCATCTCGATGCATCTACAACATTTCATTCCTTTGTCATGGGAATCATCGGCTTTAACCTAGCTTCAGGTTGTACAAATCTCTACCCCTAACCTGCCCATTGTGTATTTTTCATTTATAATTCAAAATGTTTTGATTTATAGCACTATTCAACAGGGCCAGGCAAAACCCGGCTCGGAATCAGAATCAAACCAGGGTCGAAACCCGGATTGCTAAACCCGGACCTACCCAATCTAGGTATAGGTTTAAAGCTCGGATACACATCACTAAACCCTGATGTTAATACAAATAGTTAGATCTCTTAACAAATGCTAAGACCAGCGCACCCTTAGTGATCTTCCAAACTCTTTCAAAGAACGCTATTGCATAATCGCTGTCATCAAGCTGTCCCACACACATTAGATTTTTCTTTAGATCCAGAACGTGTTTGACTTGATGTAAAGTCCACACACTCCTGTTTGGAAGTGAGATACACACATCACCCACTCTCACTACATCTAGTGCCTCTCCATTAGCTGTATACATCTTCTCAAAATCACTAGTAAAATAATTCTGCATGATCTCTCAATGAGAGGTGATATGAAATTAAACCCCTAAAACCAACACCCAATCATCAATTAGACTGTGCACTGTAAAAGTTGGGGCATCATGTATTTCTCTAGCCACTACATTCATTGCATCATTCTTAACACTTTCTTGATTCCTGTAGTTTCTCTAGATGTGGCTCGGCTTGCCACAACTCTAGCACCAGTAGCCCAGATCTCATCTTGCTCTTTCCCCTGCTCTTGGAGCTTAACCTGTCATATCCTCTGCCTCAATTGTCAACATTCAAGGTCGATCTCGAACCCAAGAACTCACCCAAGCATCTTCTACATACCTCTTCAGCAAGGATCATGTCATGTGTTGAATCTAAGGTTTCAAGTTTTGTGTAATTATATATTTACACATGGATTTTGATGATAACAAATGAATTCAAAGAATGAAAGAGTCTCAAGCTCAATTTGTCCACACAATGGAGTCAAGCACATCAAGGAACCAAGCATGAGCAAGAAGGAAACAAGTTCACATTAAAGTCATAGAGAAATGTTGTAAATCTCTTAAAATTTGAAATTAGGATTAAGGCTCAAAAATTAATATTTTATCATAAAACATTAAATATTTTCCACATGTGCATGAATATTTTGAAAATTAAATTTGAAAATTTTGAAAGATAATTGATTGTCATCTTTCACATGTGCATGCCATGATTAAAGGTTTGAATTTTGAAAATATTAAAGATGATTGATTGTCATCTTTCACATGTGCATGTTTTATTTGAATATTTTCAAAAGTGATTGATGCTTTTCTTGACTTATGCAAAAGGAAGATGCCTTTGTTTGAATATTTTGAAAAGTAAAGTGTGCTCCTTTTGTCATATGCAAAAAGTAAAAAATTAGGTTTGAAATTTTTGAAAAGCAAAGTGTGCTCCTTTTGTCATATGCAAAAAGTAAAAAGATTAGGTTTGAATTTTTTGAAAACTGAATGATGATATTTTTGACATGTGAATCTTTTTAAATTTGAATATGAAGTCTCATATGCCTATAAATAGATCATTTGAGAGCTTCACATTCACAACACCAAGAGCATACAACATTCATTCAAAGCTTTCATTCTCTCTTCTCTAAGCATTGAGCCTTAACTCTTATTCATTTTGAGAGATATAGTTTGTGCTGTATTGTTCTTATTTCACTCATTGAGGAGTGTTTTCTGATATCCTACCCACTATCAATTCTTGTATCAGTAAAAGGGTGTGTACAACCCTTGTGCATGTAGAAAGTGTTCTACACAGGGAATAGTTGAATCACCACGTGTAAGGTGATTGCAAGTGTAGAGGGTGTTCTACACGGATCCTTTGTAACGGTGTTGTTCAAAGGTGTAATAGGTTTCTACCTCCACCTGAAGGAGGTTGAATAGTGAATTCGGAGATCCTCAAGGGGTAGCTTGAGGCGAGGACGTAGACAGTGGGGCCGAACCTCGTTAACATACTGAGTTTGCTTCTCTCTTACCCTTACTCTTCATATTTATTGTTGTTTCATATTTTGTTTATATTTTATATTGTATATTTGATTTATAATTGTTATTTTTTTAAATACAACTCAATTCACCCCCCCTCTTGTGTTAGTCATCTGGGCAACATCATGTACGTCATCTTAGTTTAGTATCATCTTGCTAGCTGAACTACTCATAGCCATCATCACGGCCTCCTAACTATTTGGCAGTGATGTCAATAGAATCAACGCTCTGATCTCATCATCAAATTCAATCTCTATAGAAGATAGTTGATTTGTGATTGTATTGAAATTCATTCAAGTGTTAGGTCATAGACATACATTCTGACATCCTCAAATTGAATAATTTATTCATCAAGTACACTTTGTTATTCGTTGATGGCTTTTCATGTATATCTGACAAAATCCTCATGAGATCCGCTATAGTTTTCTCCTTACTAACATTGTATGCTACTGTTCTGGACAAGGTCAACCGAACAATCCCCAGAACCTATTGATCTAACAAGGTCCACTCAACACCATCCATGCTCTCTGGCTTCTTTCCCAATAGTGAACAATGAAGCCTCTTCCTATAAAGATAGTCTTTGATCTACATCTTAGAGTACCCAAAATCAATGTCGTCGAACTTCTCGACCTCGAGTGCTTTCACTTTATCTCTAGTCATTGTTCTCCTTCAGATTCGAGCTTGACTCTTGATACCAGTTGTGCAAAATACCACACCAATGATGGAAAGCAAATAAAAGCAAGCAATGATAAAAAATCACATGATACAAAATTTACGTGCTTCAGCAGCTTGCCTAGCTCTACAGAGCTGCACAAATCTTATTAACCAGAGGAAATTACAATCACTAAATCTCAACTCACTCTCTCTAGGGCTTTTGCTCTCTCACACAAGATATACATTCATTTGACTATTGTTCTTCTGAAATTATGCTAAAAATCATATACAATAAGTCAAAATATCACATGTATATAAAAAGGAGACTGGAAACCCTAATCTAGCAAATATTGGGTCCTTTGCTCAAGCGGCATGTCTAACTCGCATCGAGCGAACAATTAATCAACATTGGCTCGAGCGGGGTGTTGAGCATAACTTGAGCGAGTACTAGAATTTGTATAACACACCTCAAGTTGCTTAAAGAGAAATACATAAAAATTGCTCACTTCAAGGGTACCACCTCCATTAAAGAAAGGAAGAAGATTATACGAGAAAGGGAAATAGAATTTGCATTAACTTTTTGGATAGATGAACCCTTGAGCCATTGGCTCGTACATAAAGAAGATGACCCCTACATGGGCCCAGGCTAACACAACTAAAGGCGTAAAAGAAAATAAAACTAAAGGTCCAAGCCCACTAGCTACATTGTAGTCCAAATAATCTTCTAAATCACAATAAAACCAATTGTAAATGGAATTAAATTGGCCCAAGGTCCATGGCCCAAGCATTTCATTCGTGGACTGTGACAAACCATCCCCATAGAAGCACCTTGTCTACAAGGTACAGTATCCTTGCCCACAATTGTCCCACCACCCAAGTCAAAAACGAGAATTTTCTTTATTCTCCCTTTGACTTCCACTTGTTTCAGTTTCTTTCTTTCCTCTAGGATCCTCTTTTCTTTTTTTAGCTGAGCGTCTTCTAAGCCAAACCGTTCACAGGCTTGTGAGAGTTCATCTTGAGTGATGTATCCACTCCTTTCTTTGTCGAAGTGTGAGAAGGTTGCATGCCAATGATCCTCCATCTGGATTTTATTTAGATGGAGCAATGTTGCTATGAATTCCCCCTAGTCTATGGTACCCCTATTCTCAATATCTGCAAAGAAATAGCAGAGTTGATACTCAACTGCATGAACCATATTATTGTGCCCTCCTTTTAGCGCCAACATTCTTGAACGAGCAATAAATGCATAACCTCCTTCTAGATCCAACATTCTTGAACAAGCAATACATGCATAATAGAATGTAGACTTTAAAGGCTTAGCAGCTTCTAGGAGCATCTGAAAAAAATTAAACATTGCCTCTCTTTCGTCATCCCCTTCAAAATACCACCTCACAACCACATCCCAAGAAACAACAATTGGATTCTCGATCTCATCAAACATTATGTTCGCCTCATTGATAATCCTACATCTCCAGTATACATCAACAAGTGAATCCTCTCAGATTATATTATAGATAACCCTTCTCTACAAAACAATCCCACGATTCCCATAAACCTACACTTCCGTGACACCCATTAGGATTTGAGTTAGTACAGAGCTTCTTGAGAAACTGAAGCACAATCCTCTTCTACAAAAAATTAGGTTGTACAACATTTCTAACACGCTTAGAACAATCATAGGAAAAAATGGTCCAATTCCTGTTTCCAAGCTAGCTCTAATTATTGAAAACAGATTAATGACAATGGGGCCAAAAAATTGGAAAATCATGATAAGATTCTTTTCAGGCATTTCGTCAAACATATTAGGCTCAAAGCAATTTGCTATCCTAGGGAAAGACTATTTAGAAACATTAACTCACATCTTATCAATTTCACAATTATCACTATACTCAATAGATGAATGGAGAAAAACTCAATGTTTTAAATACTGTTTCGGCGACTGTTTCTGTTAAGGTACTAGAACTAAATATTTCGATATCGATACTATTTTAGGTACCGTTTCGGGATAATCTGTATATAATAAATTAATTATATGTGTGTAAATTATATTTCAAAATAATCTCAATACAAGTCTTGAAAAATTAAAACACATATTTATAAAACTCAATAATACTTCTAAGTTAAGAACATAGTCTTCAGATATAAGAATTAGAGTGAAAATTATGAAAAAAATCAGAATTTTTACATTAATTACAAAAATTACTTATTTTCGGCTGGTACATCTAAAACTAGCCAATATTGACTGAAACACATGGGTACGGTCAGTATTTAACCCGATATGAAATAGATGCATTTTCTGTACCGGTCACTATTTTGATATGAGAAATACCAGCCGATACAGTATGAAATTCAAAACATTGGAAAAACTAATCGCAGAACCCCACCATCTCCCCTAGCATAGATTGCAATATCCCTCAGCGAAAATACGTCAAGCATAAAGGAAGCAAAAAACTTCTTACCTCTTAGATTTTCAACATAGAAGTGGGTGTTAAAGTGGGAGTCGTCTTCACTAACAGCATCTTCATCTAACTGAAGTTTGTCTCTGATGCCAAAACTTTGATGGAAAAATATGATGCTTCCTTGCAAAGTTTAAGAAGATCTAAACCTGTGTAACCTTCCCACAAGTTAGATGGGATGTCATAGTTGAGGTCTTTTTCAACCCTCTCGTCCCTCATAATCACTCTTAGTATCTCAGCTCTCTCCAAGCTAGATAGGATGTCATAGTTACACCATTTGCTCATTAGATTGGATATCCTCACATTAATGAAAATAGCTCCAAACTCTTCTGCGATAGTTTTGACAAGCATGGTCTTCTAAGTGAGGTAGTGGGGTACAAAGATTAAGCTCTCCTAGCCTAGCGGATACGGTTCATAGCTGTGTGAGGGGAAAATGCATATACGAACTTCGCCGACAAGTTGCAATGGCCAATTCGCCCTTTATGGCTGAGAGAACAAGGAAGAGAGGAATGACGAAGCCTTGAAGGCCGTGAACTACCACCAAACCATTGTTGAAAAAATAAGGTTGAGTGACCTCCACTCCTCCGATGAAGACCTTGGCAGTGGGAGGGAAGCTACCATTCTTGGTTGTTTCATAGGTGATGGTGAAGCCTCTGCCTGGGCTCCACATTTCAATCCTAGTACCGAAAGCAAGCTTTTGGAGATAGTCATCCATGACGGGGCCAGGAACAATGTGTTCTCAGAGGAGGTTAGGGATGGAGCAAGAGATGGACTATGATAGAGGAGCAACAGTGAAGTCCTTATTCATCGCCTGTGATCCCTGTGACAGATCCATTATATGTTTGTCCCTGTAAGGCATTGTCTTCGTCAGCTCCCACCTCCTTAAGAGATTGACGCCACAAGGATTGAACTCCTATATGATGGTTATGCCTCTTACGATTAATGAGTCTTTGTTGCCAGGGACAACCGAAAGAAATAAAGAAAATGGACAATAATTTCTAAAAGGAAGGGAAGGATATGAGATGTGGAGGGAATAATCTAATAATGGTGGAAATGGTTTTCGATTTCTAATGGGATTTATGGAAATAAGAGAAAAAGGAATCTGATCTGGATTGACTACCTCTTTTTCTTCTAGAGTTGATGGGCATTTTCCTTCTTCTTGCAGAGCTTAGAGTTGGTTTTCCAGATTTGCAAAACCTTGCTTGAAGTTGTTCTCAAATTCGTTCATATGCTGTCAAAATACTTTGTGCATTTAATTGTGGCTATCCCGAAAATCATTCAAATGTTGCTGAAGAACATCGAAGCGTTAAAGACTTTGTTCTAGTTGTTCTTTAATCTTGAGTAAGGATGAGATAATTTTTTCCATTTTCACGGATTGATTAAGCAGATGCCAACGAAAGACTGGCTCTGGATACCACTTGTAACACACCTCAAGTTGCTTAAAGAGAAATACATAAAAATTGCTCACTTCGAGGACAGTACCTCCATTAAAGAAAGGAAGAAAATGATAGGAGAAAGAGAAATAGAATTTACATTAACTTTCTAGATGGATGAACCCTAGAGCCTTTGGCTCATACATAAAAAAGATTACCCCTACATGGGCCCAGGCTAACACAACTAAAGGCATAAAAGAAAATTAAAGTAAGGGCCCAAGCCCACTAGTTACGTTGTAGTCCAAATAACCTGCTAAATAACAATAAAACCAATTGTAAATGGAATTAAACTAGCCCATTCGTGGACTGTGATAGTTTGTGTCTTGCTCGAGCCCACTATCGCACGAGACTCAAACTAACTCATGGGTTGAACTTTGCTCGGGTCCACTGTCGAGGGCACCTCAAGTGAACTCATAGGTTGAGCTTCCCTCGAGTGCTAGGACGAGCAACAGTCAAGCGAACTCATTGTTTCTTGATTTTTCAGCTCCAAAACTAGTCTCTATCCCAACAATCTCCCACTTGGAGACTGGTTCTCCACATGCTAGCCACTTTTTCCATCTAAGCCCTATCATCTCTGCAGCTCACACCACCTGTCTTTAAGCCTAAAAATGTACAAAAGTCGAGCCCGACTTCAATCTCCCACGTACATCGCCCTTAGTCAACACATCTATTAGGCGATTCACAACTTCTACTGCACTAGGAGTATTCGATCTTGAACTGATCTTGGAAACCTCAGCCAACTTCCCTAGGCTTACATAAGGAATGAAAAAGCTGACTCCCTTTGGCTTCCTCATATGTTTCGCGTGATCAAGCTTGCCTTTTTGTACTCTTGTATTTCTCTGCACATCACTAGACCTTGATGTTAAATATAAAGAGTTAGATCTCCTACCATGCACTAAAATCAGCGCACCCTTAGTAATCTTCCAAGCTCCTTAAGATAACAATACTGCGTAACTGCTGTCATCAAGTTGTCCCACAAAGATCAGGTTTTTCTTCAGATCTGGAACATGTCTGACTTGTTATAAAGTTCACATTGTGATATCCGCTCCTTCTTTCTTCTTCTTTACGTATGAGTCTCGATCTACGTGTCAGACTTAGGTCAACATGCCGAGCCTCGTTCCAGGTGTCGAGTTTCGGTCTACGTACCGAGTTTCGATCTACGTGCTGAGCCTTATCCTTAGTGTTGTATCTTGATGACGTGTTCCGAAAGTTATCCACCGGGTTTCAAAGTAAGATAGATATTTTAAAACTTACGGATATGTTAAATATCATGGAAATATCTATAGGAGATATTTCTAGTATTATTAGATAATCTTATTTTTTAAGTAGCACAATTATAATATTTTAATGAGATCTGAAAATATTATAATTGTGGATAATTACTTAGATTAAATATTTTAGTTGTTTTAAAATATTCAGAGGTTTAACTTTACGTTGAAAACTCTTATTTAAATTAAATGGTTTTATCCTCTTTGAGTAATTAACGATACTTTATCATTTTAAATAATGATGAAGAAATATTATTTTATAAACTTTAGTTTATAAAATAATATTCTACCTTAATTCCTCTTAGTGTTTTATTAAAGTGTTTTATTTTAAATAAAACACTTACGCATTTTCAAATCAGTGTTTAAACTCATCGTTGGATCGTTTGAGGATCCCGAAGCGTATGGCTAAGATTAAATACCCAGGCCCCTACCATTTTTCCTTCACTTTTTCCTTTCTCCTTTTCTCTCTTCTCTTTCCTCCCTCTCCCCCATGCACGTCTAGCCTGTTCTTCATCACTGTGCGTGCACTTCATCTACACGGTTTGCACTTCCAGCCGGCGCCACCTCCAGCCGCTGTGCCCCACCTCCCACATCGGCATGATCCTCCCTCACCGGCGACCACAACCTCACCGGTGGTGAGTTATAACGGCCACCTATTCTCTCTCTTTCTTCCTCCAAGCAAATAGGTTTTACAACCATTTCCTCCACCTAAGGCCACCATACACGGCTGAAACAGTCACCAAGCACCAGCAATGGAATCACCACATCATGGGCTTCCTCCCCATGTCCTTCTTTCTCCCTAACTCTCACTCTTTCTCCGATGGGTCTCCATGGCCTTAGTTTCGGTTGCACCACCGTACACGACCACCCACAGTGTTCCACCACCACCACCTTGTTCCTCTTATCACCACGAACTTCTCCAACAAAATTCATGGCCAACGGAGCTATGTGTAGCTCTCACTCTCTCTCACTCTCCAAGGCCGAAATACACTTCTAAGGGCCAATCCGCCACCGTATGGCCACCACAGCTCCACCACATCTTCATCTACCTTTCCCTAGCTTGCCATGAAGTTCTATGGCCTTCCTCCACCTCAAGCAACTCCCACCATTTTCGGATTTACTGTTCAAGGCGTGATGCCGCCGTGTTCCGCCACCTTTGACCACCACGAGGCCACCGTGAGCCTTCCAAGACCACGCCTAGCTATTCTCAAGCCCAAACCACCACTTTATGTGGTGGTCAGCCATCGTACGCGGTGTTACCGCCACGTACGCTCCTCCGACGCTTGATCGTGACGAGCAACGAGCAACGCATGGGTTATCCCGTCGATGGTATAACCCTCTATCTCTAATTATTTACGTTTAAAATAGTTGGTTGGTTGGATTGTAGACTGTGCAGTTAGTATTTGTGGAGTTCGTTGCGTAGTTGTGAAGTGAAGTGTAATTGTGAAGTGTTGGGCTTGATTGTGTAGTATTGTGGACTATGCTATGAAGTATGGGCGTGAGATGGATGCCGTAGTTGTGATACGGCGTGTAGTGTGAAGAGAGTACGCGTGAAGCGTACTCTGTGTAATGCAGCGACGCGCCGTGTGACGTGCGCTGTAGTGATGTGTGGCGTAGAAGGATGGGAGTGCACGTGGAGTGTACTCCGTGTTGTATGGCGATGCACCGTGTGATGTGCATTGTGATGATGAGTACTGTAGCAAAAGGAGTACGTGTGGCGCGTATTCCGTGTCGCATAGCAATGCACCGTGAGGCGTGTATTGTAACGATGTGTGTTGTAGTGTGGATGAAAGAGAGTTCACGTGAGTGTACTCTGTACTAGGTCGTGATACACCAGATGGCGTGTCACGAAGGGTTGGATGGTGTAGCAGAGAAGTGTGGAGTGTATGGTGTAACGTCAGGAAACTATGTAACAGTGTCCCGAAGTAATGGTGATGTGGTTGTACTCCAAGGTAACGGGTGTTGCCTTGAGGCTAACTTGTGGCTGAAAGTAAGTGTGAAGCGGTGAAAAGGTATCAGAGAGTACAGCGGAAGCATGATGGGCATCGTTCTATTAATTGGGAATGTGCCCTGAGTTGCATAATGTAACAGTGTCCCGAAACATTGGTGATATGGCCTGTAGTCCGGGGTGACGGGTGTCACCTTGTGGTTGATTATGGCTAAGAGTATATGGAAGTGGTGGAAAAGTATCAGAGAGTGCAGCGGAAGCATGATGGGTATCGTGATGTTGCGCCTAAACTTTGACTCAAATTAATGAACCAAAATTTAGTGCAGTTTTACCTGCAAGTATATAGGTGTTGTAGTACCTTACAGGATCGAATCCACAGGGATTGACTAATGTGAAAAATTCTCTCAAACAAATGAAAATAAAATACTAAAATGATAAGCTAAGTTGATACGGAAAAAGATTAAGGTTTCGAGGATCCGTTTAATAATTTAAAATATTGTTTCTGATCGAATTACTTCAATTAAACTAGAATAATGATTCCGTTTAATTGGAAGATTTAGCATTTAAGATCAAGAAAAATAGTTACGAATGATTGAGCATGAACGATTGATGATTATAACATTTACAAATCTATTTGACTATCACAGGGATTCCTCAAGCATTCACTGTATTCGGAAATCACAATGAATCAAGATAAATATATAGATAATCAAAATATCTTACAAATCTATTTGACTATCACAGGGATTTCTCAAGCATTCGCTATATTCGAAAATCACAATGAATCAAGATAAATCTATAGATAATCAAAATATCCAATAATAAAATCCTTCAATCGATCAAACTCGCAAAATAAATTTATCGTCGATCCGAAAATAATTTCCAAATCATTAAACTTCACCTCTAACCTTAGTATGAAAATTTAGCCAACCATGTTCATCACAAATGCTATAAAAATTAAATAAACATCCAACATGATAAAAATAAAATAAAACACAAGTTAAAATGAAAACAACTTATATCTTAAAATAGAAAATTAAATAAAAAGAAACTCCCTTAAAACTGGTCCATTTCGCAGCTCTTCTTTCTATCCAAGCCAGTCCGTTTGTTTCCCACATGAAAAACCGTCCGAACATATATAATCCTTCACGTAAACACTTCCTGTACGTAAGAAAAAAATAAACTCCAGTTCTGCAAGATGACAAGAAATAGCATACAGTACATCCAACAGAAGGTTCCGTAGTCACCGAAAAACCTCCAGATGAAGTCCCAGCCGAAGCTCTTTTTTCTCTGTTTTTACGTAAAACACCCAGCTTTCCTTTTCGTTCAAGTCTCTGCTGCTCTTCTGTCCCAGTATGAGCCTCCAAAATAATTCCCAGGTGAAGAGTTCCCTGGTCTCAGCCCGTCCGAAAGCTTTTCCTCTCTCACCCGAAAGCCTCTATTTCTTTGCTCTGAAAACAGAGTTGAAAATTCAACTCGTGGCTCCTCCTTTCTTTTTATTCTCCTTCTAGCTTTCTGCCCTATCCTTCTCCGTAAAACTGCAGAAGATAAATCAATCCCCTTCTAAACGTAAAAGTCACTTTCTCCCAACGTGAACGCCCAGCTCTCTTCTGTTTTTTCTTTTACGTAACTCTCTCACTTTCAGTCCGTTAAAAACCAAAGGAAAACTTGCAGAAACCCGTAAGCTTCCTCTCTTTGGTTTTTTTTTCGTTCTGTATTTTTTTCTTTTCTTTCCTTCACTCTCCGAACCCCCACGTTCTCTTTATTTTTTTTTTCAGTTCCTCTCCGCCTAACGTCCAGCTCTCCTCTTTCTCACCTACCTCTCTACTCACCCTCTCTCTTCCACCTCTTCCCTCTCCCAGCCAGTCTCACTCCAGCCAGGAGGGGAAGCCCCCCCTTTCTTTCCCCCTTTCTTTCCTACTCTACTCCCTCCGTCCAGCTCCCCAAAATAAAAATACAGCCCCTGAACGTAAATTTCCTTTTTAACATCAACTTGGTTCCGTCTGAAAACCTCCTCCCATCCTTTCCGTAAATCACTCTGAACGTAAGCTCCCTCAGCGAAGTGTCTCACGTCTCTCCACCGTTTTTCTCCCGTCATCACCTACTTTTCCTTTCCGTAATTGTTGATTTCTTGCTGAATTTCTGCATGTGTAGCTGTGTAGCCTTGAAAGACTTTCTGCTGCATCATTTTTCTGCATGTGCCGAGTGATGCATTCATGAATGTGCAAGTGAGCTGCTGCTTTCTTTTTCTGCCGTGGGTCCAAGTTTTCTGCTTGTGAGCCGTGAGCTGCTGCTTTGCTTTCCACGTTTTGCTTCTTCATTTTCTTCTGCTGTCCGAGTGATGCATGTGTGAGTTGCCGTGAGAGATTTGAGTTCCAGCCGTGATTTTCTGCAGGTGCTGTCAATGAGTTCCAGCTTGAAGCTGCTGCATGTGTGTGTCGTCTTCTCCCTGCCGTCCACGTAACTATCTTCACGGAAAATCTCTTAAGCCGAAGAAAACCAATTGCCAGAAGCTTCCAGCTCTCCTTTATTTCTTTCTTCAGTTTTTTTTTTCTTTTCTTTCCGTATACTTCCAGATCAAGTGTCCTTCTATTTTTTTTCTTCTATTTTTATATTCACCGAACGTTTCAGTCCCTCTCAATCAACCTTTCCTTTTTTTTTTCTTCTGTCAAAACCTCCTCCTTTACGTTCTCTCTTTCTCTTCCAAATTTGCTTTCGGTTCCACTTTCTTTGATTTTATTCTCTGTTCCAGCTCACTCCTCTGTTACGTAGCTGCTCCTCCTCCATTTTCGTAAACTCTCCCCCTAACGTCAACTGCTCTCAAGCCAACGCATGTTCTCTTTTGCATGCGCTGTCCACCACTTTGAAAAACTCAAATAGCATGCGTCGTGGCTCAGAATCGGATCTCCTTTAAATTTTATTTATGCTGCAAATAAAGAAATAAAAATAACACTCAAAATAAATTAAAAAGAAAATAGATTATTAAAAATATATTATATATGTGACGAAATATTTTTCAATTAAATCATAGTTATAAAATTAAGCATAAACATGATATTAATCAATTAAAAATCACAACTCGAATTTATGCTTATTAACTATTTTTCCATCTAAAACCAATAATAATGTCACGAAGCAATTGAAATACATTGGTTTTAAATAGCTAAAATATGCAATTTTACAGATCAAACACGTGACGTGACTTGAGATTAGTCTTGAGCTACGTGACGTGACAGAGGTGCATTTGTGGATGTAATCCTCTCCTATCAAGTGTTGGGATGAACTTGTACAGAGTCGGGAAGTAGGAAGAATCTTATCAATTGGGTCTGACCAAGTTGGTATTGGAGTATGGAGCTTGTTTATACAATTGGGCGTTCATTGGAGCTATAAGTTGCTCTTAGGTGATAAAAGGGGATGAGATGCAGGTGTCTCTGGAGAGACACGTGTACCGGACATGTTTACCATATGTAATGGGTAATCTGTCATGATCATGGTTACATGGTATTTTAGCCCGAAAGTTGGCTGAATTCGTGTAGCCTGAATGGATGGGAATAAGGATGTAGTATGGGCTAGGATACATGAACGTAGTAGTATGGGTAAGTTGTCTAAGGTTGGAACGCATGACTCTGTCGGTCGGAATCATGCATCAGATTGTGGAATAGAAGAACGAGACGGAGGTCTTAGTGTCTTAACCCTAAAGTGAATCACGAAGGTTCACTTTAAGGAATAAGACCCGAAATATTTTAGTATAGTAAATGGCACATGAGAGCCTAGGAATGGACAGAGAGTGTTCCAAGTGAGGTGTAGTTCTATTTTTAGAATAGTTTCTTATGCATTAGATAGATGATGACGTAAGGTTATGTGTATGCATGTAGGTTGCTATCTGACACGCACACGAATGGACTACATGGAATGAGTATGGCATGAAGTCCAAGGAAATATTACGTTCATACTCTTCTAGAGTTTTACGTATAGAAAAGAAGAAAAAGACAAAAGCTTTTCTCTAAAAAGAAAACGAAAATGAAACGTAAGTTTTTAAGTATAAATACGTAACGACATTTCTTGGCACCCCCTTTTTACGCAACCAAAGTATGTATGTGTATGCATGTGAATGGATGCTATAAGTAATACGTATTGTATGTACGTTCAGGAAAAGGAAACGAAATGAAACTTTAAAAGACGTAAGAACCGTTAAGAAATACAAGGACTAAAACTGTAATGAAAAGAAAGAAAAGAAAACAAAGAAAACAAGATTTTTCCTAAAAATGATTCTTTCTAAATTGACTTTTATAAATTAAAAGGAAGAAAATCATTTTCTCTTAAAGGAACTTCTCTTAAGTAAAACCATTTTCTTAATTAAAACTCTTATAAAGTGAAAGAAATGAAGAAATGCAAGAACTGTAAGAAACGTAAGGACTGAAATGAAAGAATGGACTGGAAATGAAAGGAAATGACTGTAAAGGAAAGAATAGACTGGACTGAATGGATGATGTATGAAAATACGTAACGGCCACATGGACTGAAAAGGAATGGTACCAAATGAATGGACTGTAAAGGGGCAGATTGCAATGCCGGGTAAGTAGTACTGGTAGTGCACCCAGTGCTGCACCCTGACGGAATGGATTCCCAACCTGTGGCCACGGGCGGAATCAGGTCCAAAAGACCGCTAACCCCAGCACACGGGGCGTAACAGTGTGCAATGGCCAATGAAAGTGAAAAGAAAGAACAGATGCATGTTAAGGAACGAATGCATGTATGTATGGATGAACGGAATGCATGAATGTACGTAAGTAAGAAAAGATAAATGCATGAATGTACGTATGCATGAATGTATGTAAAAAGATAAATGCATGAAAAGATTCTTTAAGAAATGAAGGCAACGATGCGTGGGGAACTATTTTAAAGAAGAAAGCATGTTTATAAAGAAAAACCTCACCTCGCAACGTTTTAAAATGAAAAGAAAGACGTATGCATGCTAAGTACGATATGTATGTATGGAATGATGAATGCATGACTGAAAATCTAAGTTATTATATTTTGACTGTATGAAGTAATGCTTACGAGTCATCGACTCATTTTAGTTTTATGTGTGCCCTCCCAGGCACAAGATGAGCATGACAGGTCAGGACGGGCACAGCCCAAGGGGGAAGAGCACGAAGGCCTAGGCAAGATATTTTTATATGAAAACTTAAATTATGAAATTTAATGTTTTCCGCTATAATCTTTTAATTAAGGAAAAGAATTTTATTTATAGCATGGAGTCTTTTGTATTCTGACATGGATGAAAAAAAATTGTAAAAGGAATAGTAATTCCCATCGTTTTTTTATCAAAATCGAATATGAGAAGGACCCACCATAAGGACGGGCGTTACACACATGCTCCTATTTGAGATTGTCATGGGCACATCACCCATTCCCATTACATCCAGTGTCTCTCCATTGGCCGCATACATCTTCCCAAAATCACCAATAACATAATTCTACATGATCTCTAGATGTAAGGTGCTATAGAATGAAGCCCCTGAATCCAACACTTGCACTGCAAGAGTTAGGGCATCATGTATTTATTCAACCACTACATTTACCGTATCATCCTCAGCACTTTCTTGATTCCTCCAGTTTCTCTTGATGTGGCCTAGCTTGCCACAACTCCAGCATGTGATCTGCTGCCAGATCTCGTCTTGCTCTTGGATCTTAACCTGTCATATCCTCTCTCCCAATTGTCAATATTCAAGGCCGATCCCAAACTTGAAAACTCACCCGAGTCTCTTCTACGTACCTCTTCAACAAGGATCATGTCACATACGTTATTGTAGTTCAGTTTTATCTTACCGACTGAACTACTCACAGCCATCCTCATAGCCTCCAAACTATTTGGTAGCAATGCCAACAGAATCAACACTCTGATCTCATCATCAAACTCAATCTCTACAAAAGACAGTTGATTTGTGATTCCATTGAATTCATTCAAGTGTTGGGCCACCAACATACCTTCTGACATCCTCATCAAGTACACTTTGTTATTCATCGACGACTTTTCATACATACTTGAAAAATCCACCATGAGATCCATCGTGGTTCTCTCTCTTTACTAACATTGTGTGCCACTCGTCTGGACAAGGTCAACCAAACAATCCCTAGAACTTGTTGATCTAACAGGGTCCACTCAGCATCATCCATGTTCTCTGGCTTCTTTCTCAATGGTGGAAGATGTAGACTTCTCCCATAGAGATAGTCCCAAAATCAGTGCCATCAAAAGTTTCGATCCTGAGTGCTTTCACTTTGTCTCTAGCCATTGTTCTCCTTCAGATCCAAATTTGGCTCTTGATACTAGTTGTTGTGCAAACACCCACACCAACAATGGCAAACAAATAAAAGCAAGCAACGATAAAAAAAATATCACACGATATACAATTTACACTACAAGGAATTTACCTTCTTGCGAGGAGTGAGCTCACCACAATCCCTCTAGTTTTTCACAGCAATCAATTACCAACTGCGATTTTCATTCATCGCTAATAGATCGGGAGTAAAACATCCGATCATACCAATTTTGGTGAGAACTGTAAGGGGGCCACAATTGTTGTAGATCATGCCACCGATTTGTCCCACAGCAACCAGTTGATGAATAGGTCCATCTGAAGGGCAATTACAACTAGGACATCGTCAGCAAATTATGAAATTTACAATGAAATACAAGGTACCATAAATGCAACCTTCTGCGAGTTTAGGTCACCGCCATTGCCAAAGATGTTGCCGCCAACATATCCTGCAGCAACATCTCGATGCCCAATTTTGGTTTATCAGGGCTATTATGGCTAATTTTGGGGCACCGTTATCATCAAGCTACGGCGATACTTGGGCCACCGAAAAGGCCATCTCATGCTGCATGTTTCGGGCATGGCAGGAAATAATTAACCCCTTACTTTATGGCCAGATATTGATTACTCTAGAATTCGTAAGGATTGGTTGCGGAGAGGGGTGAATCGTGTAAGAAAATCAAATAATAGCTAGCCTTTCAAATTCTGGCCAACAATTATAGCTCGTGGGTATTTGCTCTGACTAAATTCCCAAAATCGGCTTCAAACCAATACAGCAAATCAATGGGTTTACCAAGTGGCAGAAATAAATCATTTCTGGCTTTTTCAAAAGCATAGCTACCTAAGTAATTATGCCTGGAACTGAACCCAAGTAATTGATCCTCAATCTCAATCCATTCATGCCAATCATAGAATAATTATTTACAATATTGAAGTACTGCCAATTAAGCTCAGTATGTATCAATTGAACTAAAACTTATAAACAAATTTCATTATTTCTCAAATTGCAATTTAATTATTCATTGAGATTCCTCTCCACCTAATTGGTACTCTGCCAAGCCTCTTTCTGTGGACTTTTAATTTCTTTCAGATTTAATATAGCAAATAGACAAATGTATAAATAAAAGCTTGAATAATACAACCTTAAATAAAACACCATATATTTGACTTGCATTTTCAAGTACATTGCTATCTGGTTTTCTTACAAGCTTGAATGAACATCGCATTTACATTCACATCATAATGGTACTAGGTAGAAAGATTAAATGCCATGCAAAATCAAGCTTAAATTCCTAAATACATACTGCCACTAAACACATAAATATGTGCTATTGATCATTGAAATTGTTGTTAACATGGCCATACATTTTAACTTGGGAGTGAAGTATATTTTTTGCACCCTGCATTCATTGCACCATGCATACAGGCTCATATCAACCTCAAACAGCTTATGTCTACCTGTGAATTAAATAAATTCAAACAATTAAAATTAAAACATATATGCAACCTACATGACGTCTTCAACAAAAAACCAACAGATTATTAAATCTCCGTTCTTACTTTACATGCATATTCAACATATGAGTCTATATCTATACTTTATTACAGAAAAACTTACCAAAAATTTCTTTTTACCTAGTATACATCTCTCAAGTTCCAGGTTTTAATATCACCAACATAATACACCCAATCTCTCTTGACAATTGCTAACAAGACATGCAGTTGGAATTTAAAGCATACTTACAAAGTTTCCTCATGACATCTAGCAAAATATTTCACTAAGCTGAAGACCAACAAATATATGCCCATGACTCTGCTGTGATGCCATTCCAGCAACTATAACCAACTTCAAAAACTTACACCATTTTCTAAGACAACTACTAAACAAAATATGTGCCTACCAGCAAAAGTTAGCAATTCCTTCTTAAAAAAATATCAAAAAACTCACAGTTTAGAAACGCATCCAGCTAAAGATTTCCTTGAGTGTTTTTATTAGACACTCTTTCAGATGTTGAGTCATTCATCCTTTGGTCATAGGATTGCTGCTAAACTAGTAATTGATGTACATCCCTTTTCAGTTCATCCAATTTGGTCTTGTACATCATTACCTTATTTTTATGTTTCTCATTTTGTTGAGTTAGGTGCTCAACTTATGCCGACATAGATAATGGTCTAGGCTCGGGTATAACTGAACCACCAAGTCCACTTGCATATCCAGACCTGTGTCCTAGCACATCTCTAAATGTAATATTTTTAGCCTCATCTTTGCGCTCGTTCGGCTCAATCTCATCGAACTTCTCAATCATCGTATTCTGAGAGCACGCACATATATGAGTTATAATCAAGGGAAATAACTAACTCCTTATCTTATATATGACCGGAACAATATAGTAAAAAGTTGGTAAGTTAGAGAGCACGCACGTAGAGTGTTTCTGTCATGGGAGTGACAAATGCCCCTTTCTTCTTTGACCATCTACTTTCTTTATAGGAGTTTACCAAGTTTGATGAGTTTGGACCCTTCAATTATATACATGCATATTAAAGGACTTTCTTTTGTTTACACACTAGCTATAGACCAATCAACACAGATCTTGACAATCACAAGAATCTTACTATCTCTTGTCTTAATCTCACAAATGACTTTTTGCCTGCTGTGTGGTTCACACGCTGCTTTTTCCTATTGGCCTTATTTTGATTGGATATTTTCTACAATATTAATAATGATAATGTTAACAATACTCAACACATATCACTTTCCAATAATCTTTCATCAAATCTAATACTATGTTATATTGAATAACTTCTACCTGTCACTTGTTACCTGGAATTCATCGCTCCCCCATCTCTCACATAACTTTTTCCATACATATGATTCCACCAATGATGTTGACTTCAATAATGCCTCCTGGTGTGTTGCACAATGCATGTATATTTTATGAAGTTGGTAGTGGAAGTCATTGAACTTCTTCCCGAGGTTCTTCTCAACCATCTCGTGATGATTCATTTTGCTCCAATTTAGCATGAAATCAGCTTGTAACATTACACCAAAAATATATCAATCCATATATATAACAGTTTTTAAAATATACATGAACTAGAATTCTTTCTAAATTCCCCATTTATCCTGATAGTAGCTCAATACCCTGACACGATTGATCAGCTCATCTTTCTCTTGTGCATCTACAACATTCCAACTATTTTGAACAATGTTTGCATGATGCTTGATAATCCATGTTACTCTTGTTGTAAAGAACACTGCATTTGAACATGTTGCTACCCTCTCACCATCATTAATCTATAAAGGAATAAGACCATGCTTATGAAACTTCATAAACTCAGTGCATCCAGCTGGTCCATGACACCTCCTCATTGGTTGGTTCCCTGCAATTGACATGTTGACACAAATTACTAACAAATAAGAATTCTCTGAACCAACTACAATCAAATTGATAAACAATAAGAAATGTTGCAAAAAAAAAATTAATTAATCTACAACCACCTCATAAAAGAATAAATATTCAGAAAAAGCTGACAGAAATGAATAATAGATAATTTGTAATTTCCAAGAAAAAAAAAATAGTTATTACCATCATTCTCAGGCCTTGTATCTTGATTAACATTGCTCATTGCTAATACCATTAAATTTAGTATCCAAAACCATATTTGGGGGCTGTGTAGAGTCATCAGATGATGAGCTTTGCTCAACCCTTCGTATCCACCTACTAGGTTGCTCTTGAGGAGTTGGACCACTCCATGTGCAGCCATTACTTAAGTGTATGCAACTTTTTGTCATTTGGCCATGTCCACCAACTTCTCTTCGTATTCCTCTCATGGTAAATGATACTTATGATTGGAGTTGAAAATTGATTCTATATGCAAGTAATGAAAAATAAATTTTCTCATGAGAAAATAAAACTAGAGAATAGGTTGATCGTCATGGCTCTTTATCTAAGAAATCAGGCGTACATGATGTTGCAACAGTTCTGCTAGCGAAAAACTTTGACAAATGAGCACATAAAACTATAACTACTCTAAAGTCAAATGAGAATAAAAGTGGGCATTGTAATTTAACTATTTTACTACATACATTATCCACACAAGTAAGATCAGCTCAAAAAGTTTACTTTCTTTATCTATGATAAAACTGGATGATGCATAAAATCAGCACTATAAATATAATAGGTAAAAGCCATGCTGGTAGACCCAACTAGATAAAACCTTTTTTCTTGATCTCTTAATGGATAGTGGTAGACCCTGTTTTTATTGTGGTTGTAGACAACAAATTCCTTCTCGGTATTGTTGGTTCTATGCAAATGACTAAATTGGCTACACCATGGATTTTCTCAAATAATTCCACATCTATTTCCTTACATTTTCCTTAACTTCACCAAAAGCCATCAACTAAGTTGGAGTCACCCCAGTCTAGCTCTATTATTGGGTTGAAAGAAACTGAGAAACTCAGCCATTATACATATTTGTGAAATAAGTTGTTCTCAGGCTTCAAGAAAATCTCTAACCTTAGCACACATCACCAAATTCTAATTCCTATTTTGCATATTATTAATATCCTATTTATAGATTGTAAAGGAAAATCTGATAGATAGTCATGAATAAGAAAATCCAATACAAATATTTGGCTTCACCCCAATAATATTATGAAAAAAAAACTCAGCAATTCGATTTTCATTAAGCAATAATTTGTGGCCACGAAATTCCAAAAAATAGGATCTCTTGGTGGTTAACGGTGAATCTGACCACCTCTCAATGTTGAGAAATGGAATCCACATGTGTTGTTCAATAGCCACCAATGGTTAAGCAGATTTCTCCTAAATAAAAAAATTCTCAACTTTCTATGGATCATTGTTCTCTTACTCCACTAAGTGATTGTAGCTCTAAAGATAAAACAACTCTCAAGACTCTAACTCCACCAAGTCACTTTATCTCCTTTTTAGACTTTAAAGAGTGACTGCTATGATTTCCTCCCAATTTTGCCTCTTACCATATTTCACACCCCCCCGTCAAAGCTCTCGTTTTTACTGCAATCTGCCTTTTGGAGCTAACGGTGGGTCTTAGCTGAAACAACCTTGAATTTATTGTAATGCTCTATTTAGTCCCTCGAATGAACTCTAAGGCAAAATTTAGCCCACCATATATCATTTGGACAAATGATATCATCTTAAATCTGAGGCATCTTATATATAATTATTTACATTTAGATAAATATTAATATCATTTTTAAATGTAATTCTACTAATTGACTATAAATGTGTTTTCGGTGCAGAGTTTGAGGCAATTTAAACTTATGCAGATTTTAGGGAACAAGAATATTTAGTTGTAGATCAAAGAGGGTACTAGTATTTGCAAAAAGACAAAATAGCTGAAGATTATTCTTTTTCTGGGCATGTACCTGATAAAATTGTATTATGAGATTTTCAATATTATTAATTATTTTGTTGCATTTTATCGTCCCTGGAGTGTACTCATCTTTGCTTCCTAATATTAAATTTATTAATATTGAAATGGATCTATATGCCATTTCTGTAACACCTCGTTCCCGCAAGGTCGGAGAGTTACTTCCTATCACTGAAACTCATATTTTGACAATATAATTACATACTCCAAATTTCTAATATCATATAGAAATTATGATTCAAACTAATTTTCTCAATATAATTAATATCCCAAAATGCTAAGTCATTAGAACAAAAAAAAAAAAATTCTTGATAAACTTCGCCAATACTCATATAAAAATTCTCTATGCTTAATCTACCATTATTAAAACATTTCACCCAATGCTTCATAATCTGACCATTAGCTAAAATATCCAACTATCTAAAAAATATTATTGAGATAAGGGGTGAGTTATCAACAACTCAGTAAACAAAGTACATATACTAATATGTAAACATAAGCATTTATAGAGAACAGTATGCAAAACAAAATATTTTCCAAAGTTATCATGCATAACAAAATATGTTTCAAACGTAAGAGATTAATGGTTTTAAGACATATAAAACCTAGAGTGCTTTGGCATAACATAAACTGAACATTATCATCACATCAAAACAGAGCATCTCACAAAGCAGAGACTATGTTTCACCCCCATGGTAGGGTTGTGCTAACCCCGGCAGCCAAACTGGGTAAAAATAAAGGTGAAATCTTTCTCTTATTATTCTCGGAGCCCTGAGTATGCACATAGGAAAAAGCACAAATAAACTACCTTGCTTCCAAAGTGGGTGCACTCAGAGACAAAGGAGTTGGTACCAACCCAAATAGAGCATAATAGAGCAGAGCAGAGACAGAGTCAGATACAAAATCAATACACCATGCCAAAGGTTTTCAAATGCCATATCAAAACAAAGCAGAGTATCGAAACATATTCAGATCCTTTTCACATACTGAAAACAAAAGTCAAAGCATCTTTCTAATCAATGCACAATTTTTCAGAATTTAAATATCGCTCTTTTTCACAATTCAGTGACAGCATGACAAAATAAAGCTCATGCCTACACAATGCATGTCAGAAAATATTTTCCTTTTTCATACATATTTCACGAGTAATGCAAATAAATAACTAAGTTATCATTTCATAACAAATTCTAATCTTTCTAAGCTTAAGTTTTGCCAAATTCTCATTTCATAACAAAACATGCAAAATTTTCATAAAGTTAACCTCAGTCTAAAACAATTCATTTAAAGCCTAGTATAGGAATCCCGCTTATCTATACTTCTTAACTTTTCAGCATTTACCCACAACAGCGTGAAAGGAAAATCAATCGTCATCTATAAAAAGGATAAGTAACTTGAATAAATTCCCAATTGAACACGTTACCTCGTATTTACACCTAACATGCTTTAATCGCCTATTTAATTTCTCGAAACCTAAAATCCTCTTAACTCCAAAAAATATACCATCACTTTCTAAATTTCTCAATAACTACTTAATAGAATTCATACAATAGGAAATAATTGAATAAATAATCTATTTAATATGATTATCAATTAATACTAAATAATATAATTAAACCTTTAATATTTTCTGCTAAATCAAGTATATGGGCTATTTAATTATCTGAGTAAAATTATATTCTATAAAAAAAAATATTAATAAATAATACCAGGTAACCATAGTTTCTTACTATAGTAAAATAAAGTACATTAAAAGTTGCTGACACGGTTTCTGAAAAAATGCACCAACTCGCTTTAAACATCAAACTTATAAAAAAAAACCCATTAAAAGATATTCCTACATTTTTTGAATTATAAAAACTCAACTCAACCCGATTTAAAAGAAAGTTCATTTAACAATATGGCCAACTAGTAGAACTTGAAACCCATAAAACACCATTCAAAAATATTCAACTAAATCTTTCAAAATAAAAGGGGTATTAAAGTAAATTAAAAACTACCCTCTTGCACACTAGGGTTATAGAAGTAAAAGATAGCACAAATAGAGGAAAACGTTTGGGTGGCGGCAAAACTTACACACTAAAACAGAGTATACGCATGCGACTGCTTTTCTAAACGGCCATACTGAGGTCAGCAACAGTGGCCTCCGTGCATGGTGGTGGAGCTGAGAGAGAAGGAGACAAAGAGAGAGGAGAGACGGAGAGAGAGTTTGACATGAGACAGCATGGAGGCATGCGATGGTTTGGGGTGGCAAAAAATAGACTGGGGGTGTCGGGAAGTTTGTGGTGGTAGTACTGGTGGCTGAGATGTTCGTTCAGGGAGGGATGTGGATGGCTTTGGGGTGCTCTGTTTCAGGTGCAAGAAAAATAGTGGCTGGGTTAGGTTGTGCATGACAGAGTTCCGATGGTGGTTCTCACTACATGGTTGTGACGAAGGAAAAGGCTGGGCTGTTTTCATGGAGTCTCCGACGTGAAGCAACGCCTTGCGAGATGGTTGAGCAAAGGAGATAAGCTATTGTCTGGTTTGCGGAGGAGGGATGCACGACAGTGCTAATTCCTTTTTGGCGTGATCTTGTCTGGTTTAGCGGAGGCTGATGAGTGCGAGGGACAGGTTCCCGTTGAGGACACAGAGGTGCTGGGCCACAGGGGCAAACCCGTGGTGGTTGGATGGTGGCGTTGAGAGAGAGAGAGAGAGCATCTACAAGGTGAAGTGTATTGAGAAACCAAAATGCCTGGTGTTGCCCAGATGACTAACACACGAGGGGGTGAATTGAGTTATATTTAAAAAATTAACAGTTATAAATCAAATACACAATATAAAATATAAATAAAATATAAAACAGTAATAAATATAAAGAGTAAGGGTAAAAGAGAAGCAAACTCAGTATGTTAACAAAGTTCGGCCCCACTGCCTACGTCCTAGCCTCAAGCTACCCTTTAAAGATCTCCAAATTCACTATTCAACATCCTTCAGGTGGAGATAAAAACCTATTACACATTTGAACATGACTCACTCAAAAATGAGTAGCACTAATGCTCTCCCAAGTGCAGGAGGATGTCGTGTAATAATTAGGAATAAATTCCTAGATCGTCTCCTCAGGGAAAGTTACTAAAAAATTAAACTCGTTGAAAAAGTGTGAAAAACTTCACAAAGAGAAAACAAGCGGATGATATGTGCAATGAATGAAAGAGGTTACTAGTCATGGACTAGTCATGCTGTGAGTGATGCTTTCGGTGGAAATTCTTCTCTTTTTCGTGAGTGATGCTTGCATGTGCTGCTTTGCCTTGAGTTGCTTCTGCCGTAAGTCCAAGTTTTCTGCTGCAAGTTGCTGGTTCTTGCTGCTGTCCAAGTGAAGAGAATCCGTGTGGTGTGATCAAAGAAGCAGCATGTTGCGTGATCTAATTGGAGAGCCAACGTTTTCAGGTTGGTTTCTGCGTGATGTGTGAGCTGCTGCACATGTGAGTGAGCTGTAGCTTTTAGTTCCAGCCATCTTCTCAGCTTTTCGTTCAACTCAACGTTTAAACGAAGTCCCTCTCCGTTTAAAGCCTATGCATCTGTCCTTCCTTTCCAAAAACCACTCAAAGTTCCAGCCCTGCAAAATGAGTAAAAAGAAAATATACTCTACGTCCAAAACAGAAGGCTACTCCCTTTCCTAAAAGTTAACCCAGCAGCCATGGCTCCAGTACACCTCTTCCATTCAAAACCAACCAGCCAAAAAGTCAAAGACACTTCATTTCGTAAACTCAACAGCCGAAGAAATAAGTTGAACGTCAACTCCACTTTTGGTAAGAATTTACCCCAAAAGATGAAAAAAAAAATAACAATTGCCGACGGAACGATTTCCGTAGAATAGCAGCTTTTTTCTTCATTTGACGTGCTCCATGATTTTCATTCCGACAATTCTTTCAACATTTTCGGCTGCCCAAATCCACTGCTTTGAAAAACTCATATAGCATGCGCCGTGGCTCAAAATCGGATCTCCTTTGAATTTATTTAAACTGAAAATAAGGAAATAACACTCGAAATAAATTAACAAGAAAAAAATAGATTATTAAAAATATATTATATATATAAGGAAATATTGTCCAATTAAACCATAGTTATAAAATTAAGCATAAACATGATATTAATCAATTTAAAAATTATAACTCGAATTTATGCTTATTAACTATTTTTCCATTTAAAACCAATAATAATGTCATGAGGAATTTAAAATACATTGGTTTTAAATAGTTAAAATATGCAATATTTTGGCTCAATCACACCCCCTAACTAGCTTTTTGCTAATCCTTGAGCAAAATAGTGAAAATTAATTGAGATGAATATTGCATAAAGATCGAAATTCAAACAAAAACAATCAAACTCAATTCTGAATTCTCACAAAAGTGACACGTTACTACTCAACCCCCAAGGGTTATACCCACCAAGACTATCTTCAACAATCTTTCACATAGAATTAAGGCAAATATCTCAGGACTCAAATGTGTGTGTGGAGCTAAACTGGTTGTGTGTTCCTCATTACTAGCCATGATTTGTCATAGGATTTTTTCAACCTTAAGATTAATCATTGCTGATTCTAACTACCTCAAAACCCAAGGGACTAGCAGTTTTCACGCCAGCTCTGTTTTTAAAGGTTGGACACTCAACCCCCAAAGTCTTGGGTAACTGTTTCTAGCCCTTTTTACTTAGGAAAGTTCGCTAAGCCGCCTTTATTTCTTCTTCTTTTTTTTTTTTATCCTTTCTTTTTTTCTTTTCTTTTCTTTTCTTTTTGGCATGGCTCGGTAGTCCTGCAGTTTACTTCTCCAGTGTTAAATCAATGAATGGTAAATAAGGAACACTACAAGCGTAAGCATGTGCAAAATGTCCTTCAAACTTTGCCTTTCGTTCTACAGAAATCTTATCAAGTTTCATCTCAATAACTATAACATCCCGGTGTTTCAAGCCACATATCAACAAAATATGATGCATCAAAAATCATGCTCTATGTTTAAGCTTGAAAATAAATCTTCAGAAATGATACCGCTCAACTACTCCACCAAGATGCTCAATCATAAATGTATCAGAGGGCATCAAGTTTTTTTTTTTTTTTTTCACAATGCCATGGTTCCGCCCCTAACTAGTGAGAGACATAGTCCTCACTGAATCGAACGAAAGAAACAGAGTGCATAGAACTAATCAAGCAAAACAAACAAATAACATGAGTTATAAAATCAAATGCAAAAGAACAAATAAAAGCAAATGCAAGTAAAGAAAACTGTAAAAAAGGAGAAACAAATTAAAACACTTCCCTGAGATCTTGCACAAGCAAGATCTCTTCATGTGGATCAAAATCCTTTAGAAATGACTTTAGACGTTGTCCGTTGACAGTGAAGCTATTACCATTCTTCGGATTGACAATGTCTACCACGCCATGATGATGAACAGTCTTTACAATGTATGGTCCACTCCATCGGGATTTCAACTTTCCAGGAAAAATATGCAAGCGAGAGTTGTAAAGAAGAACTTCCTGGCCAAGTGTGAAATGCTTTGGATGAATTTTCTGATCATGCAGAATTTTCATCCGTTCCTTTGCCAATTGTGCGTTGTCATAAGCATTCCGACGAGCTTCATCCAATTCATTAATCTGCAATTTTCTCAACCCTGAAGCTTCATCAAGTGACATGTTAACATGTTTTATGGCCCAAAGAGCTCGATGCTGAATATCAACAGGTAAATGACAAGCTTTACCATAAACTAATCGATAGGGAGACATCCCTAGATTTGTTTTAAAAGCTGTCCTGTAGGCCCACAAAGCATCAAGAAGCTTAATCGACCAATCTTTCCTATTAGGATTTACCGTTTTCTCCAGAATGAGTTTTATTTCTCTATTTGCCAATTCAGCTTGCCCATTTGTTTGGGGGTGATAGGGGGTGGAAACTCGATGTGTAATACCATATTTTTTTACAAGTGTAGAAAATGGTTTATTGCAAAAATGAGAACCCCCATCACTAATGATAACCTTGGGCATGCCAAATCGAGCAAACAAAGATTGTAAAAATTTTAGTACAACATGATGGTCATTGGTTTTGCAAGCGATGGCCTCAACCCACTTTGAAACATAGTCCACAGCCAATAAAATATATGTGTTTCCAAAGGAAACCGGAAAAGGTCCCATGAAGTCTATTCCCCAACAATCAAAGATTTCTAAAGTAAGAATGGGGGAAAGGGGCATCATGTTTCTTTTGCTAATAGCTCCTAACTTTTGACAAGACGCACACGCTTTGCAAAAATTGTAAGCATCCTTAAACATAGACGGCCAATAAAGACCGCTTTGCAAAATTTTTGCCACTGTTTTCTTCGCTGAAAAATGACCACCACATGCACCCATATGACAAAATCTCAATACTGAAGAAAACTCATCATCAGGAATGCATCTTCGAATCAATTGGTCCGAACAATATTTGAAAAGATAAGGGTCATCAAAGTAGAAATGTTTTACCTCAGATAGAAACCGACGCTTATCTTGGGTTGACCATTCAGAAGGCATTTGCTCAGTCACCAGATAATTGACTATGTCAGCATACCAGGGAACTTTATTTACCACAAACAGGTGCTCATCCGGAAAACTATCATCAAGAGGGAGGCTGACATTTGAAGAAGGAGATGACAATCTAGAGAGGTGGTCAGCTACCACGTTTTCAACTCCTTTCTTGTCCCTAATGTTGATGTTGAACTCTTGAAGTAATAGAATCCATCGAATCAAGCGTGGTTTTGCATCTTTTTTAGCCAACAAATACTTAAGAGCAGAGTGGTCAGTGAAAATAGTAACAGGAGAACCAAGAATATAAGCCCTGAATTTATCAAGTGCAAAAACCACTGCAAGCAGTTCTTTTTCAGTAGTGGTATAATTTTTCTGGGCATCATTCAAGGTTCTACTAGCATAGTAAATCACACATGGTCTATTATCCACACGCTGACCCAAAACAGCTCCTAAGGCATAATCACTTGCATCTGTCATGATTTCAAAGGGAATGTCCCACTGCGGGGGTCGCACAATAGGAGCAGTGGTAAGCGAATTTTTAAGGGTATCAAAAGCTTTTTGGCACTCATCAGTCCAAACAAATTCAATGTCATTTTGTAAAAGAGTGCACAAAGGTTTTGCAATAGAACTAAACCCTTGAATAAACCGCCTATAAAAACCAGCATGACCAAGGAAAGAACGAATATCCCTAACCGTCCTAGGAATAGGAAGTTTAGATATTAATTCAATCTTTGCCTTGTCGACCTTTATACCTTCAGAGGAAACAATGTGTCCCAAAACAATGCCCTGAGTAACCATGAATTGACACTTCTCCCAATTAAGTAAAAGATTTTTTTCCTCACATCTTTGGAGAATACGTGCCAAATTATGCAAACAACTTTCAAAAGTTTTTCCAAAAACAGAGAAATCATCCATGAATATTTCACAAATATCATCAATCATGTCAGAAAAAATACTCATCATGCATCTCTGAAAAGTAGCTGGAGCATTACACAAACCAAAAGGCATTCTAGTAAAAGCAAAAGTGCCAAAAGGACAGGTGAAAGTGGTTTTCTCCTGATCCTCAGGCGCTACAGCAATTTGATAATAACCAGAATAGCCATCCAAGAAACAATAATATGCATTTCCAGCCACTCTTTCCAAAATTTGATCCAAAAATGGTAAAGGAAAATGATCCTTCCTACTGGCTGAATTAAGTTTTCTATAATCAATGCACATTCTCCAGCCAGTAACCATTCGAGTTGGAATTAACTCATTTTTCTCATTTTGTATGACAGTTAAACCAGATTTTTTTGGTACCACTTGAGTTGGACTTACCCACTTACTGTCTGAGATGGGGTAAATGATACCCACTGCGAGTAGCTTAAGCACTTCCTCTTTCACAACTTCCTTCATGGTAGGATTGAGCCTACGTTGAGCATCACGAACTGGTTTAGCATCGTCTTCAAGATGAATTCTGTGGGTACATATAGCGGCATCAATGCCTTTGATGTCGGCTATTGTCCAACCAATTGCGCCTCGATGCTTTCTTAATATTTCAATCAATTTGGCTTCCTCCTTCTGATTTAGTTTTGAGGAAATCACCACCGGAAAAGTGCCTTCTTCAGGTCCAAGGAACGCATACTTTAAATCTTGAGGAAGCGGTTTTAGTTCCAATCGGGGAACTTCTTCCTCTGAAGATCTAAGCATGTCTGGTGGTGGTAAAGCTTCGAACTGGGGTTTCCATCTTGCTCCGGCAAATTGTACTTCAAGTGGTAAAGAATCTGCAAAATAATCAAGAAATTCAAAGTCATTTTCATTGATATGATCAATTTTCTCATCAAGTAAATATTCAGATGTCTGAAAAATATAATCATCATCAGAGAAAGGAGAGGTTGAGCAAATAGACTCTGTTGATGTCAAACTCTCCACAGCATTCAATTCACTTGTGTCATCAAAATGTGTTGGCATCTTGCAAGCGTTGAAAACGTTCAACTCAAGTGCCATGTTCCCAAAGGTAAGCTTCAACACTCCACTTCTGCAATTAATCAAAGCGTTTGATGTAGCTAGAAATGGTCTTCCAAGGATGACAGGAGCTTGGTAAATAGTGGAGGCTGGCTGCTGCATATCAAGAACTACAAAATCCACTGGGTAGTAGAATTTGTCCACCTGGACCAACACGTCCTCTACAATACCCCTTGGTACCTTAACTGATCTGTCAGCCAGTTGTAGCATGATGGAGGTCTTTTTCAGCTCACCCAATCCCAATTGTTCATAAACTGAGAACGGTAGCAAGTTCACACTACTCCCCAAATCAAGTAGAGCTCTCCCAATGCGTGATTCGCCGATCATAATGGAAATGTTGGGAGAGCCGGGATCTCCAAACTTCTGAGGAGTCTCGCTCAATATTAATGCACTAACTTGCTCCGTCAGGAAGGCTTTCTTCTTTACATTCAGCTTCCTCTTCACTGTACACAAGTCCTTCAAAAATTTTGCATATGAAGGTACTTGTTGTATGGCATCCAAAAGTGGAATATTGATTTTCACTTGCTTGAAAATCTCTTGAATCTCCGTGTGATACCTGCTCTTTTGGCCAGCCGCCAATCTTTGAGGATAAGGAACCACAGGTTGGTATCCCTTGGTAGTTTCAGCATCTACAGTCACAGGCTTCTTCAGCTCTGGTCTCACTACCTCTGGTTCTTTCTCAACTTCATCATGTTCCGTTACATCTTCAGGTGTAGGAGCAGCTACCTGTGTGTCTATAGGCATTTCTGGTCGGGAAACTTCCTTCCCACTTCTCAAAGTAAGGACTGCCTTCCCATTCCTGAACGAAACAAGAAACTAAGGCTAAATCTACCGAAACAAAAAGAAGTAAGCTAAATGCTGAATTAAACGGAAAGAAAGAAGATCAGTGCTGCACGGAAGAAAGAAAAATAAATAAATGCTGAATGAAAAATAAACTCAAAGCTTGTAGCTTCCATCTTTAACATAAAATGCTCCAACGTAACAAAACAACTGTCCGTCTACCATCAAAACAGAGTTACGTCTGAATATTAAAAACTAGAAATGAAAACTGTAGAACAGAAAAATAAAATGAAGTGCTGCCGATGAAATAAAATGAAACTGAAATAAAATGAACTGAAGCTGAAAATAAGCTGAAACTGAAATAAAATAAGCTGAAACTGAAAATGCCTCCGTATACTATGTAAAGAAGAGAAAAGAGTTGTTCCGAAGTGTTCTCTCCTCTTTTTTTTTTCTGCTTCTCTACTGGTTTTATATCCTCTTCAAGCCCACTCAGCCGAAAGTTTTATGTTTTTTTTTTTATTCTCCTTCCAGCTCCACGTCCAGCTTTCCTTTCCTCTTTCATTCGTTCCACTAGTCCACCGAAAGCCCCCAGACAACCCTCATTTCCTTCACGTGAACCTACTACTTGACTTTCTCGTAAAAGCCTCTCTGTTTGATCTGATGTGTGTCTAGAACCAACTTCTTTCACGTCTCTTTTATTTCTTTTTTTTTTTTAGTCCGCATTGCTCCCTTTCTATTGTGTTTTTTTTTTCTTCCCAACCGTAGTCAATTTTTCCTTCTCTTTTCATTTTCTAGTTGCCTTCTCTGCATGTGTGAGCTGCCGTGATTTTCTGCATGTATTCGGTTTTCTCTGCTGTCCGAGTGTTGCTTGTTTTTTCTGTTTTCTGCTTTCTTCTCCCTGCATCCGTGAACTGCATGTGTTTAATTTCTGCATGTGTTAGCTTTCTGCATGTGTTAGCTTTCTGCATGTGCCGTGAGATGCTGCTGCTGTTTTATCTGCTGCAAGTGTGCTGTTTTGTCTGCTGCAGTTTTGTCTGCTGCAGTTTTTTCTGCTGCTTTGCTTGACTTTTCTGCATGTTGTGAGTGATGCTTTCGGTGGAAATTCTTCTCTTTTCCGTGAGTGATGCTTGCATGTGCTGCTTTGCCTTGAGTTGCTTCTGCCGTAAGTCCAAGTTTTATGCTGCAAGTTGCTAGTTCTTGCTGCTGTCCAAGTGAAGAGAATCTGTGTGGTGTGATCAAAGAAGCAGCATGTTGCGTGATCTAATTGGAGAGCCAACGTTTTCAGGTTGGTTTCTGCTTGATGTGTGAGCTGCTGCACATGTGAGTGAGCTGTAGCTTTTAGTTCCAGCCGTCTTCTCAGCTTTTCGTTCAGCTCAACGTTTAAACAAAGTCCCTCTCCGTTTAAAGCCTATGCATCTGTCCTTCCTTTCCAAAAACCACTCAAAGTTCCAGCCCTGCAAAATGAGTAAAAAGAAAATATACTCTACGTCCAAAACAGAAGGCTACTCCCTTTCCGAAAAGTTAACCCAGCAGCCATGGCTCTAGTACACCTCTTCTATTCAAAACCAACCAGCCAAAAAGTCAAAGACACTTCATTCCGTAAACTCAACAGCCGAAGAAATAAGCTGAACGTCAACTCCACTTTTGGTAAGAATTTACCCCAAAAGATGAAAAAAAAAATAACAATTGCCGACGGAACGATTTCCGTAGAATAGCAGCTTTTTTCTTCATTCGACGTGCTCCATGATTTTCATTCCGACAATTCTTTCAACATTTTCGGCTGCCCAAATCCACTGCTTTGAAAAACTCATATAGCATGCGCCGTGGCTCAGAATCGGATCTCCTTTGAATTTATTTAAACTGAAAATAAGGAAATAACACTCGAAATAAATTAACAAGAAAAAAATAGATTATTAAAAATATATTATATATTAGGAAATATTGTCCAATTAAACCATAGTTATAAAATTAAGCATAAACATGATATTAATCAATTTAAAAATTAAACTCGAATTTATGCTTATTAATATTTTTCCATTTAAAACCAATAATAATGTCATGAGGAATTTAAAATACATTGGTTTTAAATAGTTAAAATATGCAATATTTTGGCTCAATCAGAACAACACCGCTATAAAAGATCCGTGCAGAACACCCTCTACACTTACAATCACCTTACACATGGTGATTCAACTATTCCCTATGTAGAACGCTTTCTACAAGCACAAGGGTTATACACACCTTTTTACTAATACAAGAGCTGATAGTGCGTAAGTTATCAGAAAACACTATTCAATGAGTGAAATACGAACAATACAACGCAAACTATATCTCTCTCAAAATAAACAAGGATTAAGGCTCAATATTTAGAGAAGAGAGAATGAATACTTTGAATGAATCTTGTATGCTCTTAGTGTTGCAAATGTGAACCTCTCAAATGATCTATTCATAGGCATACGAAACTTGAAACCTTGGATTCAACACCTGGCATTGAAAGAGCGCATAGGAAATAGAGAATGAGAAAGGAGGAAGGTGATTATGTGCATAGAGGCAGCGGTTACCATGCAGTTGTCATGCTTGATGAAAGGAACTTCTTGTACTTGGGGAGGAGCGGATGTGTGGGAAGAGAAAACGGTTGGGAGAAAAAAAAAATGGCACACAGAGGAAAGAGGGCAAGCATGCATATCCAAAACAACAAATAAAAGAAACCATCGTGGGAGGGAGGGGAAAAAAACATGAAAGGAAAAAAGAGATCCCCTACCTAAACGGTATCGTTCACCAAAAGGCTAAAATTTTCGTAGCCTTGGCCAAGTTATGGGCGTGGGTATTACAATTTCTCTCATTCACTATAAACAATCAAGTACATATAGTTGATCACTACTTCATTGTTCTTGGAAATATTTCATACACGTATGATTAGAGACTGATAAAGTTCCTGACTGATAAAAAACTACATATATTTAAACATATCCATTACAAGCACACCGCTAACAATGTCTTTGTTGAATTAAAATTCTCCATCAATTTAAGCTTATGTACAATAAACTCAGCAGCACTATAGACTCCAGTTATTCAACCCCACCAATTTCAACTATATAGATCAATAAACTCTAATCACTGTGGAAAAAGATAGATAATGAAGTACGAGTAAATAAATAAAATGAAGTCAAAATAAATAACTTCAGCATATGAGGCAATATTCATAGAAAATATGTATAGCACATTCCAGAGTGCCAAAGTCAAAGTAGATGCCACAAAGGAATTTTTTTTTTTTAAAAAAGTTACCATAATAGATCATTACAACGTTACATGAAGTTATCAACTATAAAATGGTTAAAATGGAATGGATTGGTTGGTGTAAAAAATACATATTAAACCTTTTTCCTTCATCCTCACAACAAGCATTAAAATCAGTATCTTTCACGAGCTTAATGAGGATTAAAAAAAATAAGGAGAACGTTGTAAATTGACATACCATTGAAATAAAATTCCTTCTTGATATAGAATCAAATTATGACCACTAGCAGTAATATACATTTCAACTAGAGTTAAACAATAGTCTCTTTAGACAAAAAGAAGTTGAAATAATTTTGTACTTTAAAGCCTATATGCAACTACCATTCCCTTTCAAACAAAATGGTACTAGCAAGAGAAAATGCATTGCAACTGCTTTAGAGATGGTATCTTAAAGTACAAGGGAGATTAATGCTATAAAATTCGAGGACTTCAAGGTTGAGAATTCCACAAACGCTATCACTGAGCTACCAAATAATTTCTATTACAACCTGCCATCTTGAAAATTAAGACATATAAAGCTTTGATAATCAAGTCCACCCAATTGACACATATAGAGCATTCTATGCAATCTGGTATTAAGAGTAAAGACTTAGGTATTTGAACATCAAGCAATAATATATTCATACAGATGCATGGTTTATGGAAATTTAGTTCTAAGCAATCTGGTATTAAGTTTCTAACTCACATATAAATACAAAGAAAATGCGGGCTTCCAATTCACGCAAGCTAGAATAGATAATCAACGTACGTTAAACAAATTACTTAACAACATGACTAGCAGCCATTGACATGGGAGTAGGTATATTTTTAATTTCTTCTCGACAGCCTCAAGGCAACAAATACAACAGCTTGTATACACACATACACATATATTATTTTGACTTAGTTATGATCAGTTAATTTATACAAAATAATCTTTAATGTTGTTTATATGTATTAATCATGACTCTACTAACTGTGTCATCTATGATCTCTGCAACAAGTTTAAAAATATAACACCTTCATCAGGTTCAATATCATATGATCCTGTAGCAGCATGGGCTTCTAATTTTGCAAAGGCAAAATTTTATGGCATCCCCAGTCCTTTCTTCGTATTATAATACTCCACTATCTTCATATAATACTCAACCATCAAGGATTCCTGGTACTTATTAATGGAACAGGTTCTTTAACAAAAACTAAAAGTCATTTACACAACAAAATTTCTTTGAGCCTAGTTAATATTTAATGGAATAGGCTTTTTAACAAAAACTAAAAGTCATTTACGTAACAAAATTTCTTCAAGCCTAATTAATATTAAAGGCATCCAACATAATAATCAAAATCTATACTGGGGATGCGTATAAGGACGGTTTTCAATTAAATTTTCTTTACTCAAGAACACCTTTAGCATATATTTTCAAACATTAAGGAATGTCACTTTGATTTTTCATCATTGCAATGTTTTAATCTCAACTTTACATTGCCTATATTGGAGATTTTTCAGGGTGACTTTGGAAATTATATTCAAAAGAAAGGATGCATGTCTTCATCCAAAGCTCTAGTATTTGATCTTGATACTGCTAGGCATTTCAAGTTTGCTAGAATCATATTTGAAAGATTGTGGATACTATTTTTTAATAGAATAGTGACGCCTGCTTCTTGCACACATTGTCCATACACTCAAACTAATTTTCTAAGCATGCTTTTGGTCTTTGTAATTGGCATATGTATTATATTAATGAAATGACTTGAAGTGATTATAATTTCTCATATTCCTGCCATATGTATCCAGAGTTTCTATATTCTGATCTCTTGATCAATTTTATCTTAACAGAAGCATGAATTATCTTCATGAATGTAAACCAAACCGAATGTGGTTCGGCAACTTGCCTACATCCATAGAGTTGTAGAAATCTTATTAACTAGAGGAGATTACAATCACTTAATCTTAACTCAATCTCTTTAAGGCTTTTATTCTCTCACACAATATATGCACTCACTTGGCCATTGTTATGCTGAAAATTGTATACAATAAGTCAAAATATCACATATATATATAAAAACGACGTTAGAAACCCTAACCTGGCAAAAATCGAATCCTTCGCTCATGCGAACAGCTAATCAACACTAGCTCGGCCGGGGTGTCGAGCGTGGCTCGAGCGAATACTAGATGTTTGTGTCTTACTCGAACCCACTATTGCAAAAGACTCGAGCAAACTCATGGGTTGAGTTTCACTTGAACTCATTATTGAGTACCCCTCGAGCAAATTCATTGTTTTTAAAATTTTTAGCTCCAAAACCTGTCTCCATTCCAATCTAAACTGCACTATTCACAAGCCGGTCAAGGATTTTCTTATGGTTATTAATAATTAATTGATTTTATGAAATTAATTTTATATATTGCATGATTGTTTTTGAGAAGACTCGCCAGGCTAGGCTCATGGTTAATCAAGTTCTCATCAAATTATCTATATTCAATATAATATTCCACACCTGCTGACCTGGCCTGTCATTACTCCACTTCCAATTAACGATCAAAACTTGACGCCCACGACTCTGAGTCGGTCGACCGGTCATATATTTCCAATAGACGACCAAGCTTCACGCCCACGCCTATATATACACGATTCAAAACTTTGCCTTCTAATCTTCAAAGTTCCAAAAAATTCTTCCAGCAAATATCTAAGCCGATGGATGTGGTCAGCCTCAATTAGTCTGTCTATCTTCAGCTCTTCGATTATCCCCGTCTAACATACGTTCCCTATGATTAACTTGCGATGTTCTTGTTTTTGTTTTTCTTTCTTTTTTCTCTTTTTGTTTTTATGGGAAACTTCTATCAGGGCGGGAAGAATGAGGGGGAGAAGAAGGCCAACGGCAAAGTCACCGCCGTTTTCAAGATGGACTTCCACTGCGAGGGCTGCGCCAAGAAAGTCGAGAAAGCTGCTCGCAGTCTCGAGGGTATTCACGGAAATCACTTCTTTAAGCAACAAGTTTTAATGCTGAATTGAAACAATGAATAGATTCCCATTAATTCGGCATCATTTTTTTCTTTTCTAATTCTTGGCATAACCTTGTTCATGAGAGCTTTGTTGTTGATGATCCATGAATATAGGTTTTGAAGAAGTGAAGGCAGATTGTGTGGCAAAACAATTGACGGTAACGGGGAAAAAGGATCCAGCGGTGATGAAGGAGATGTTGGAGGAGAAGACCAAGAAGAGGGTGGAGCTCGTCTCTCCACAGCCGAGGGAAGACGACCGTGCCGATAAGAAGCCGCGGGAGAAGTCGGAGACGGAAGAAGAATATGAGAAGCCCAAAGAGGTACACACTCTAACCTGCTCTTTACAACCGTCCTCTCGATCGAAACATATATGCACGATGCGCCATTGCCACCTATGACTTCGCAGATCGCACACAAGTCGCACTTTTAGCCCTCGTGATCGATCAGGAGGTTATCTAGAAAGATGAATTAATTCGATACCAGCAAGGGGAGTTTTGAGTTTAAGTTTATTATTCAATCTGTATTGCGAACTAATTTATGAGTGATTTTTTATGAATATAGAGTACGGCAGTTCTGAAGATCGGACTGCACTGTAGCGGTTGCGTCAATGAACTAAAGAAGATCGTAAGGAAGTTCAACGGCAAGACAGCACCTAACCCCCCTCGCTTTTCATTTTAGTCCTCCTTTAATTATCCAATATTTGAAACCAAATTGTTTTGTTTGGTTAGAGTGATCCAATTTGGATGGGTTCGGGTGCAGGAGTTGAGACGGTGGATGTAGCGGACGGCAAGGATCTGGTGGCGGTGACGGGCTCCATGGACGTGAAGGAGCTGGCTGCCTACCTTAAAGAGAAACTGAAGAGAAGCGTCGAGATCGTTTCGCCCAAGAATCACGAAGGCGGAGATGAGAAAGCAAATATATCCGATGGCTATAAGAAAGATCAGAAAGATGATGATCAGTTATGCTTGATGGAAGCTTTGGCATTACTGTGGTTGCGGAAGTGGGGGTTGTACTAGCTGTTACAAGTTTTGTACTGTATGGATGTTTGAAAAACGGGGTTTTATGGTACTTTACGGAACCTTTGTTTGCGTTTTTGAAAAGATCAAAGTTCCAAGGATGTTTTGAGTGTGCGTATGAATAGATATGTTTTGATTTTGTATATTTATAATTCTATTGTCAACTTATCAAAACTATATTTGGAAGATTTCAAAACTGTTAATGACAGGTACCAAACAATTAATAGAGGAAGACAAGTGATAAATACCAGCTGGAATCCACCACCTGCAGGTTTCTTGAAGATCAATTGGGATGCTGCTATTAGTGTAGTGAAGGGTAGAATTGGTTTGGGACTTATAGCTCGAGACTAGGGAGGAAACATTGTGAGTACAAAGAAATTAACACTTGCAGGTTTTAATGATCCTCTTTTGACAGAAGCTTTAGGAGCTTTTCAAGCAGTTATAATGGCTTTGGAAATAGGAATAGATTGTGTAATTTTTGAAGGAGATTCCTTTCAGGTTGTTAAGGGCATTTATTCTAATGTAGAAAGATGGGATAGAGTGGGGATGGTTTTATCTTATATACATATGAAGCTTCCTTCTTTTGCTAGTTGGAAGTTTTTGTTTGTTAAGAGATGTGGTAATACTCTAGCTCATGATTTAGCAAAATCTTCTCTTGATGAGGATTCAGTTGTACTGGATTTGATTCCAGATTGTAGTCTTGTAACTTCTAATATTTAAAGTTAATATAGTAACTCTTGTTTTAAAAAAAAAAAATAATTCTATTTACCGTCACGCGCACCTTATGTCATATGTTTTTTTAAAAAAATTCTTTTAAATACGTGGTGTATAAATAATAAGGAGAATAATTTAATTAATTTAATAAGAATAAAATAAAATAAAAAGTTTAAAATATGATATGAAATGCCGAATTGCATCAACCTTAAAGCTTGGTGAGATTTTGTTCAAGCAACTCCTTCCACAAAGCCGCCGTTGCCTTTCCTCTCTACCATCTCGGGATCTGTGATTTTTGTCTCTGCTTCGAATTTTTTAATCGGAGAATTCGAAAAATGATTGAAGGAGAAGTTTTTTTTTTTTTTTTTAATCAAAAAACAAATAGAAATACGCTATACGTTGTACGTCTGGAAGTGAAGATATTTTAGAGTATTACCTAAAAATATATATTTTATCTAAAGTCAAAACCATTCCACATATAACCCTATCTTGAATTATCTATATATTAGTTAAAATATTAATATAATATTATTTTTTTAATAATAATATTTCTTTAAATATTCATTTTTCACATTTTATAACTACACTAACTGTTAATTAATAATTAGAAATAGCAATATTAATAACCATGCACAAAATTAGTTAATTAATATTATTATTCAAGTGTATTTCATTAAAAGAACTAAGATTCCGTTTGATTACACATATAAAATGAGATTTTTTTAAAGTTAAATAAAATATTATTATAATATAATTTTTTTAATGTTAGTTTTATTTTAATATTTGAAAAAATTGAATTATTTATTATATTTTGTATAAAAATTTATAAAAATTATAATGATGAAATGAAATGATATAAGATTTTTTTGAAACCAAACGGAGCCAAAAAAGCAGCAAGACATGCACAATTTAACTAGTCCAATGCAGTTTATTTAATAAAAAATTAGTCATATTTTTAACTCACTGGTATTTGATCAGTGCTCAATAGAAATGCGGCTTATTAGTCACATATTATACATTAATATATAATTTATCATTATTATCCTATTTAGATATTAATACATATATATTTAAATAAAAGAATAAAAATAATTATAAATTGTAGAACCTCGTAAGTAAGATTTTTCTTTAAATAATATGTCAAGCTGTACAGCGAAACATGGCCAAGCACATTCGGAATTTAGGGTGTACTTGATCGTCGGAGGACACAGGGATCGAAAAATCGTCAGGGTAACTCACGTTTTTAAATGCTAAAGAATTTACAGTCGGAAGAATTAAGCAGAGATATTGGGATTGACCGTAGCACCATTAGGGCTGGTGTGTATTGTTAGTTCATCCTATTAGTCAAAGTTAAAAGGATATTTTTAATAAATATGAGATAAATTTATTTTTGACTATTCTATTAACATAAATTTCGAAATTAAAATAGTTATTTTTTCTTTATATAATAATAAAATAATATAAAATAAATTTATTTTTGATTATTCACATTAAATTTCTACATTAGATTATATATTTATTCATTATATAATAATGAGTAATTAATAATTAAAAAATATTTAATTTTTTAATAATTAAATTATTTAATTTTATCATATTTTACCATTCTACCTATTATATATTAATTAGTAATTATATTCTAATTTATTTAATTAGTTAATGGATATGTACTGCATAGTTCATCAAAATATAGGCACTTGATGCAAGATAGGGTGCACAAATCAACCCAGAAGATTTGGTGCATAGTTTAATGGAAATACCCAGAAGAGAGAGAGTCATAAAAGAAATAATAAAATAAAGATTTAATAGTATTAGAGCATACATCAAATTTGGTTTTAGTTTTAGAATTACTGTACCTAAAAGCTATTGTAAGTACATTTTGCCTAATCCAATGAAAACAATTTTGTTGTCCTAATAGTTAAAAGGTATAATTTTTTTTTTTTTTTACATTTAGATAATCCAGTGAGAGTACTCTTAAAAGACAACTATTGATAGATAAATAAATTATATACATTTAAATTTATAAATTGACATAGTTTAATATGATATTTTAAAAAAAATAATTTTAAAATTTAATGTACCATATCAAATCACGTCAATTTATGATTTATTTTTATATATATAATTTTTTTGTAGCTAAAACATTTTCTTTTTTATAATATTTCAAAATATCCATAAACAGTAAAATTGTTTGAGTTAACATGATTAAATTTTGACAATTGGGAGAGAAAGTTTAATAAAAAATTTATTTAAATATAATTTTAATTTTAAAATTTAAAAAAATTCTATTATTTTTTGTGTTTTATTTGAAAGTTTATGAAATTTATAATAATTAAATGAAAAAGTTAAAAATTTGAAATTGAAAAATATTTTATATTTGAGTAATATTTGACAACGAAATATTTAAAAATATTTCAGGATATATACCTTAAAAAAAATTGATTATAGTTGTTTGCTATAATCATATATTGTCCGTTAGAGATGTTTGCTGACTTTAATTCTGCTCCAATGCTGCCAAAAGTATATATCATGTAAGCAGAGTGGATTACAAAGATGTCCTATTATCTAAGCAACCAATCGAAAATTTTTCTGAGAGCAACACAAACCAAGAGTATGGAATGGTTGTTATCTAACAACCATGCACAAAAAATCTAATAAACAACCCCCATTAAGGAAACCTTTACGTACGCCAATTATGTGAAAAGCAGAACCTACGTACGTGCCAAATACTAAAGCCCACACATATATAGAACCCCAGATGCGACTATATTTAAGCTAAGAAGAGTAGCTGTGCTTACAGAGGTAGTGAAAATTTTACTACAATTACATAAGAATGGTAGGTTTAAATCACCAACCGGCCACTTCCATTATCATGAGAAGGTCGGCCGACAAGCTTTGAATAAATGTTTTTCATGGATGAAAAGTGACCTTTAATATTAGCGTTCATGCATGAGTAAATAAATTAAATTCATTGAATGGTTTGGAGTTAAATTAATACCATTCAAGGGTTGACAAAAGAACGGGTGTAGGTCATTAATTATGACTCTTCTATAATTTTTTTTTATAATTTATTTTACATTCTGCCAATGAATAAATTAAGATTGAATTTGGATGTTAAGCTGAGATGAATTCAATTCTTTATGAATAATAATAAGTTGAAATAGTAAAATGAATTGTGTAGAGTCTATCTAAAATGAATTTAGATGTATTTAAATGTTAATACAATTTTAGTACTATTTGTGAAAAGTTGAAAAAAATTATACGTCTCATGTGTAAAAAAATTTTGAGTTGAAAAAGTTGTAAGTTCTATGTATAAGAAGCTTTTGAAATAAGATGAGTTTAATAAATTTTGAGTTGTATATTTAAATGTTAGACTCAGTTAAAATTAGATCGAATTAAGTTAATTTTATACATTCCAACAAACAAACTAACCTGAATTAATAAAAAAAAATCTTTTATCTATATTACAAAATAGTTGTAAAATCTTTTATCTATATATTAAGAGTATGCTAATACCAAGTAATATTTTAAAAAAATGAGATCTATTATTAAAAAATTAATTTTTTTAATATAAATTCTATTTATACATTTTTTTCAAAATAATTACATAATATTTAAATATTTTAATCCTTGTTTCGACTAAAACAAAAAAAATTAAAAATATTAACCAGAAAGCGCCCATGGGCCATGACCACCTTTTGTTATTTTTGACTGTTATGCCGCCGTCTCTTTCCAATTGGTCAACTTTTTTCTCGGGAAACATAAAGAACATGAAAATATATACTATGTGTGGAGGGGTACCAAAATCCCGAAATTGAACTCATACGTTAATCAAACGATTTAATATTGCAAGGAAAATAAATTTCTTATAATTTTTTTTATAAAACTATAAAAATAAAGGATAGGTTTGCAAAATTGAAATTTATTTTAATGAAATAGCACGATATATTGCACACCTTCGTAAGCCAATATCTTGTTCTCTCTTTTCTATGCTCTCTCAAACTCTCTTCCTCTCATACTCTTTCAATTCTTTTCCTGTGCATTGCAGCAAACGAAACCACCTTAGGCCTCCCAACAAAACCATAGCACTGCGTTGCACAAGGAGCACCAAGCCATGGTTTTGCACCGACTACAAGACCCTCTCTCCGTCGAGCATACGTCCAACCTTCCATACCCTCCCTAGCTAGCTAGATAGTCACTTTGCTGCACATGAACACAACCTCTATTTTATTTTGGTTAAGTTTGTGACAATGGTTATATGGTAGGGTCACGGATATTAAAGCCACAAATGCTATTGGTTGCACAAGATAATATGTGTTACGGGTCATGCTTTGACTATTTCGGGACGTTGCATGTGGTACATGGGTTGGCACGTATTTTTTAGGCTAAGATAGTGCTTAATCGTGATGTTTATAAATATGTGAGTACGTGTCATGAGATTATGGGTACTCAGTGTGAACGGTGAGGTTGCGGATATCCGGCCCCTTTAATGGTCTAATTATTTTATGATAATGTGTTTGTTAATAAAATTGAGAGAAATTAACTTTATTAGATTAAGATTGTATTTATATATATATGTAGCATTATGTCCCATGCATAAGGTTAGGAATACTGTTAATTCTATAAAACAGTTGGACCGAAAGGCTACTAGCTTTAAACATTTTCTTTATAATGAATCAACAGGTATAAAAGATTCAATTGCATAAAAATAAATCGTACTTTATAACATTAAAAGAGAGTGCAAAATCTCTTACCAAAATAAATCTATTAAATCATAAACTAAGCCTGTGTACATGATTTAGGCCTATGCATCTTCTCCTTGAGCCAAACCCCTTCCTGCAACTGATCAATCTTCATAGTAACCATTACCTGGAGTATTTAAAACATAAATACACATGAAAATTAGTCGATACTCAATAGGCAACACATGATACAGGAGACATAATATAACCATGAGATTTTCTTAAAATACATGTAAACTTATAAATACATGACTAAAGATAGGCCTGCAACTTGATCAATTTGAGCCGGGTTTGGAACCGACCCAACCTGGCTTGATCTTAAAAGCGTTCAAAACTGACCCGAACTGAACCATATCACTCAAGTCGGGTCGGATCTGACTTCAGTTTTAGAGAGGCCGATTCTCCAGAAAGAAGAATGCGATAGGATTTTCTTGAACACCACCATACATGGAAAAAAACCCAAACAAAGTTGGTCAATATTCAAAGGAAAAAAACATGGAAAAAATAAAACATCTTTCCTCCTACTTTGATTTCGTCTCTTTAGAACCTAAAGGTCCCTCCAATCCAAGATTAGTTTGCATACTTAACTAATCTTAACTGTCATACATTCATCACGATCATGTTTGCATACTTTCTTGTCATAAGTTGTTTTATTATAATTTATCATGATGCATGGAATTCGCATAAAATCATGACTTGTCATAAAATATCATGATGCACGTGCATGCAAAATAACATGAAACATGTACATAAAATCATAGCATTTACTAATCTGTCATGACATTCAAAAATAGGTTTCATCATGACTTGGATACGCAAAAGAGGTTTCCGATGGAAGGTCATGCATACTCACGTAACAATTTATAAAAATATTATTTTTTATCGAACAATATATGTAAGTTATGATTATGCTATTGACCTCGTAGCATCGATCTCATAATTCTGGCACATAACTGGCTACCTATAAAATAAACATATCACCACATAAATTACTAATTAAACATATGCTTTCTAATTAAAATTTTGAAATACTTAGATAACTTTTATTTTCTTAAAATCTTAATATTCACACAACTTCTAAATCTTAAAACAATTCAACACCAGATAAAATTACGGAAATTAAAGCATACCAAATTTCAAAACTATGAAAAATAGAGCTATAATACTATTCTATTTGTTTAATAAGGATCCTCATGAAAATAGAAGTCAGAATAGTACAAAATTAGTAAGTAAATTGTAATACCCAGGCCAACACAAGCCCAGGCCTGTGGCCCCAACCCAGACAAAGCCCAGCCCATGATCAACCAAAACGGTACCGTTTCGGTAAGTTACTTCTCTCTTTCTCTCCCTCCCTTCATGTCAGTTTCTTCCACCGAAACCGGCCCCCACCCTTCTGTTTTCTTCTTCTTCCCCTCAACCTCGACACTCACCCCCCGCGCCCCCCCCCCCG
>QGSO01000268.1:743598-779750 GCA_011037825.1 Carya cathayensis | reverse complement strand
AAAACAACATTCCTTGATTTTTCTCTTCTCTTTCCTCTAACCTCCCACGCCTATTGCAGTCTTTTTTTTCTCACATCAAAACTTCTCTCTATAGACCTCTCTCTCTCTCTCTCTCTCTCTCTCTCTCTCCCCATCTCCCCTATGAATTTCTGTGAGTGTGGGTGTTACGGTGGGTGGATCTCCTTGGATTGGTGTTACCGTTGAGTCTCCTCATCGAAAGTGCTGAACGGTGGTAAGCCCCTCTCTCACTCACGCACATTCTGAGACTCTTACCCTCTGACTTTCACTCACACACACGGACTCAAGAAACAGTTTCCCTCACAGATCGCTCCTCCCTTTTGTGATGTACCATCACAGCAGGCCACCTTGTCACGAGTTGACTCTCCTTCCGCCGGTAAGCTCACGTCCCTCTTTTTTCCTCCGTGTTCTTTTTTTCTTCATTTAAAATCAAAAAAATTATTTTTACCATACATTATTTTTGTTCTTTCCAATTTAATAGCCGTGCAATCTGCTTTGGTTCGAGTATTAGTTTCTTGCGGTTACCATCAAAACCTACCAGCAGACGTCTAGTTAAGCAAAGGTAAATGCTTTTCCCATATACACTGTCCGGCATACTTCTCTGCTGCCTCTTGAAATTTTCAGTTTTTAAACCGTGTGAAATGTTTTATACACTAATCACACCGTAATGATTCTGAGTATTATTGCTGGAGTTTCCACTGGCATACAGCCCTTTCATGGTCATTATACTGATAAGATATGATCTTATTCGATACATTCATCTTGCGTATTTTGTCGAGTTATTTCATCGCGTTATATCTTCAAAGACCAAGCCCAAGAGTAGTGTTGTGTGCTGGTTCACAAGACTGTACGTACGCTTTTGGACAGTGTTGCTCGGTTAGCTTATTTTATTGCCCACTTCACTACACTAGGTATGACACTTCACCAGTATTAGACTCGGTTGCTCATTTATGTGCGTGATATGAGTAAAGTATTATTGCTGGAAATTTAATGAATGATAGTTATATGGTTATTGTGAATTATATGTTGGTTCTATTGGGGTTATATGTGAAATATTGAGTTTGATGTGGTTGTGTGGGTGATGTTATGCGGCTGTATTGGGTAATTATTTATTTTTTTGGCTGTTCTGTTCTGGGTTTGAGTATTAACTGTTGAGTTGACGTTGGCTATTGTGAGTCTATAAGATACTATTGAAGTTGAGTGATGGATTGTTGAGCTGATATGTGATTTGCTTGATTAAAAATTGGTTGTTGGGTTGATGAGCATGGTTGTTTGGATTGAGATATGTGGTTGGCCAGGTTTATTCTATAACTGTTATTGAGTTGAACATGTGGGGCTAGTTGTAGTTGACCTATTGCGAGTTGTGTGATGCTCGGGACTAAAGTATTTGCTGGTTTAGGGTTTATTAAATAAGCTAGTGGCATGCTTGTTTGGGTTGATAATTGATTGGTAACTGTTTATAATTGATTTAGGTGGTTATACTGTTAGAGGTTAGACCCAAGGTGTAACTTATACATGGCAAGAATCAGGTAAGGGGCATAAGTTATACTAGACTTTGCATAAAAGAAAATGACTGATGTTGATTTTGAAAATATGCATGTTTTTTTTTTAAAAGAAACCTGAAAACAACCTTATATATATGTGTTTTCTGCATACTCATGAAATCTGTATAAAGAGAGTACTTTTATCATGACTGGTGTAGACATGAGTGAGTTTTTGTTGGCATTCAGTTTGTGAACTATAAAAAAAGAGTGATTATGAAAATTTGAGAATTTGAACTTGGTTTATGAAGATGCTTTGGTTTTGTTTATGAAAATGCAAGAATGATCTGAATCAGTTTTGTACTCTGTTTGATATGATATGGCATTGGAAAACCTTTGGCTTGATGTTCTAATTCGATATCTAATTATGATCTGGTTTTGATTATGCTTTTGCTCTCTTTCATTGAGGCCCTGCACGGGTATAATAGTGGTATACGACCCTGCCACGGGTATAGAAGTGGTATATGGACCTACCACAGTTATAATAGTAGTATACAGCTTTGCCATGGGTATAATAGTGGTATACGACCTTGTCATGGGTATAATAATGGTATACAACCCTGCCACAGATATAATGGTGATTTATAACCCTATCATAGAAGTTAAATATGGTCTTTGTCCCGATGTGATGCTCTAATATGATATGAAGATGAAGTCTCAGATTATAATATGCCAAATGATCTTTGAATAAGAATGTTTTCTAAAAGTTTCACTATGATATTTTGATAACATGTTTTTATTCTTCATTCTGAAAGTAAATGTTTTCTCCGGCATTATGAACTTTGTAAATGCTCATATTTATATGCTAGTATATGTTTTCTGCTTACTAAGTTATTGATAACTCACCCCTTTTAACTTCACAGTATTTTAGATGACTTTGATAGTTCAGCCGAGGATCAGTAATAGCATGTGTGGGCAAGATTAACTGAGGATAGTAATTGAGTACCCAGGGTATTATTTCTATTGGGGGATTTATTTTATTCAGTAGATGGATTTTTAGTATATTTAGATGGCTTATGGAGATTTATGTAAACTTTGGTTCATTTTATTATGTTATTTGGGATACGTGGAGCAGTTGATCAATTTTATATGATTTATTGTATTGAGAATATGATAGATGAGCATGTGTAGTTAATCAAATTAGAGGAATTTATGTTTGATTTGGAGCATTTGAAAGTATATATTTGGATTTGGAGAATATATTAGCATTGTTGAAATTGATTATCAAATAACATGAGTTAACTCCCTGGACCTCTGGGAGTGGGGCGTTACATAAATCATGTAATTAAAATGAAAACTTCTATCTACTTTCATAAAATAAGTGTGACGCCCTCAGATTTCCGTTTGGGATCGGACGGACATCTGAAACGTCGGGACATGTAATACAAGGTTACCTGCCCCCGTACATGACATATAGGATACAATGTTCCTAACATGCATCTAGCATTATGCAATATTCGCAGCGGATAATTCTTGTTTTTTTTTTATACTATGCACCGAACTTATAACATCCCAAATAATTAAAACATAATCCATGCATACTTAACAAAATAAATAACCACGATTACAGTACGGGTCTTAGAAGACTGTAATCTCAAAACATGGGTGACTAGACTCTATATTACAGTACCAAAATACACTTATTGAACCAGTTCATCGAGTAACTCGCGTAACTCAATTAACAAGGTCAGAATACTGTCCCAAAAGAAACTAACTATAGAAGCTGAAAACTCTGCATCGCATCTGCGGCGTCTAGTCAACATCCTCCAGCCTATCGGTATTTGCTCCTTGTTCTGAACCTGACACATCGCCTACCATTCGGGGAAAAAATGGTAGTTGGGACTACCATGGTGAGATTTGATTACAAATCTCAGCAAGTTAACAGAAAACTTTCACACAGGTTAATGATGTATGCATAGAAATAAAGGTATGAATGCACCATCAAAATTGAAAGTAAACATAACATAACTTGACATAACATGGCATAAAATAATAAGCATAATGTGACATGACATAACATGGCATGAGTTGACATAATTGAACTGAAACAGAAGCTTAGCTTAACGTGACATGAACTTAAATCATAGCATGGATGTGAACTTGAAACATAACATGTACTTGAACTTTAAGTTTAACATGAACGTACACATAACGTAACGTGAAATATGACTTGAACATGAAATACATGAACTTGGAATCTTATTTAATTGTCTTGATTAATAACGTAACCATATGGGTGCTACACGGGTCCCCTAGAGCCGTGTGTCCCTGCCGATTACCGCATCACAACACAGGTATCTAGACCAGCTGTGAGTGCGTTAATACGTACTCCACAGTTGTTGTGGCCCCACGTATTCTACGTGTCACAATTGCTGTGTCTCACGTAGTGTATGCTCCACAGTTGTTGTGGCCCCATACTTCATGCTCCACAGTTGTTGTGGCCCCATGAATACACGTAACATAAAATATGGCACCATCGGCGTTAGTGCCTGGCGCGCTCCGGTGACCAGTTACTTAGGCCCCATTCGCAACCTGTTGACTGTACTTCGTCAACCCAGGGAATTTCACACCTATTTAGACACTCCAGCGTGAACAAAGGAGTTCCACTAGGATATTACCCCATCCTAGCATTTAGGGTCGTGATTGACATGAATAACTTAACTTGAACATGATCTGAAACTTATATGAACTTTACATAAGGTGAACCACGCTTGAGTCCGTGGCACCGCATAACATAACTTGTGGTGAACATGCTTAGATCCGTGTCACCCTTAACATAACTTGTGATGAACACGCTTAGGTCCGTGCCATCCTTAACATAACTTGTGGTGAACACGCTTAGGTCCGTGTCACTCTTAAATATCTTATCTTTCTTAATACATGAGATATTATTTAATATCATGAACTTTTCTAACATGGCGTATACTTGTAAATGGCACAATATGATTTAAACATAAACATTCCATGACATACATGTAACATATGACATACTTAACATGGCATACTTATAACATACAACATTGCATGACATAAAAGATTTTGTAACAGATAAATATTCATAAAAGAATAAATCATGCGTAACAGATAAACATGTAATGACATGACATATATGATAACATACATACATAAATTGTAGTTCCCTTACCCATCATACATACACAATAAACTGATAGTAAGTTAGAAGCTAACTTACTCAGATCGTCGGGTTCTACGAGAATAAAGTGTGAAACACGAGGAACTGTAAAAGGTCATTCTAAAAGTTAGAAATTTAATTACTAACAATTAGAAACATGAAAACAAGCTAACTTAGAGTAAAATTATCATTTTACCCTCTACATGTGGGAAAACGACCATTTTACCCATAACTTAAGGATTTCACATCCTAACTCCAAAAATTTCCAAAATTTACATTCCTCATGTAAATTTTGTCTTAAACTCAAATATTAACTCAGAAAAATTTAAGACAAAACACAACTATGAAAAACACACTATGGCCGAAACATCCATAGGCCATTTCTCTTGATTTTTGTTGCAATTCCTTCCAACTTCAAAACTCATGCTTAAACCAAAATTTTGCACCAACCATCTTCCAATCCTAGGTTTAAAACCATACTTAAAACATCCATTTAGAAAAGACTTATAATCAACACCAAACTTGTTTTTGTAAAAAGATCAAAACACTTGAATCACAAGCTTTGTCCTTAAATCAAAACATCACCAAGAATTCCAAAAAAATCAAATCTTACTTCTAACATATTCATAACATCATCCTCAGATAAACCATGCTTTAAATCATCAAACTAAAGTCACCAAAATCACAAAAATAACACTTGGAGTTTTTGATTTTACACTTAGTCCAAAAACAGAAACTTTTTCTTAACTAGCTTTGATAAATCTCTTGATCAATGGCTTAAGAAGGTGAGGTCTTTGAAATAAAGTATCACATGGTTTAAAAACGTGTCTTAAAGAATATCCAACCATCAAAATTAAAATCACATGGCTAAAACCCAACAAAACATGGATCTAACCTAAAAACATCAAATCTTAGGCCTAACCGAAATTCTCTTGCATAGAAAAATCATATCTTTTAAACTAATGCTAAATATCTCCAAAATAACATCCTAACATGAAAATAAGAGACTTATGATCATCATATAAAATATCAAAGCCATTAGAGTAAGATCAAACCACGAAATATTCAAACTTTCTCCAAATAAAAACTGTTTTTCCACTTCCAGTTTTCGAGTTTCTAGATCTAAGAAAATATATCATCAAAAGCTTTATTCATGCAACAAAACTTCAATGAAAACTCTTAAACACATTCTAACAACACTCCATAAAATTTTCGGACCAAGATATGCCCATTAGCTTGGTCAAAAACTCCAAAACATAACATACTCTCCAGATTCACGCCCAGAATGACCTTTCCATAGTTACAAATACTTTTGACTGACCAAATGACCATGGAATGATACGAAAAATACATCTACGGAAACTAGACTCAAAGAGGAACAACTTTTATGAAGGAGTCATTGTGTAAAAATACTTACAAAGGGTCGATAATCGCCACACAAAAAGACACAGAAATCTGTCCGAGAGAGCTCTTTTGGGTTTCTCTCTAAGAACGGGGTGAAGAAATGATTAAAGTGAAGTAAGTGAGTCTTGCACGACTCAAGACTTCTTCAGGGGGAATATATAGACCTTAAAAATCATTGAGTAGAGGTGTAGACATGTGATAAGGTAGAGGATAGTGGGGGGCAAAGGACAACCTACAAAAGCTATGAGACATGGGACTTGATGGGGTGGGTTCCTCCATATTATTGAGTGCAACTTGATGCAATGAATGGTCTGAAAAGTGGGGGAGGAAGCTTCTCTAAGGAGTTTGCCAAGGTGGCCAAATTCGTGGGTCTTAGTGGGCCTCAACCAAGTGGACTTCAATTTAGGGTTTAAATGAGATTTGGTTAGGGTTTGAGATGCTATCAAGCCCAAATCCAATTTTTTCTTGGCCCAATCAAATTTCCAAGGTTTAAAATGTTGGATAAAGATGTCATAATAAGAATTTGAGAAATTAATAGCATGTGGAAGTGATTTAATCAAGTGATTAAACACAATGCTAGAAATTGGATCAAAAGCGCTTGAAGGCCAACTTTAGGGTTTGGGGAAACCGTTTAGGGTTTCGATTTCAACCAAGTTTTTGGAGTTTCAAATAGATTCCAATCATTGAGGGTTTCACTGACTAAAACATATGCGATTAGTCGATTCGTGAAAACTTACGGAGTTTTCACGAGATTTCTAAAGTCTATAGAAATTTTACCATTGAATTTCTAGCGGGCTGTTACAATAAGGGTCCCATCTAATAACAACATGACGATGATACACTTACTACCAATTTACCACTCATTTACTAGTCTAGTGTATTTGAAATTTTCATTATTTTATTTTTAAGTATTTTTTTAACATTCTTAATGATTAAGAAAAAATTAAAAAAAAATATACAACTTCCCTAGTATTCATTGTTTTAACCATTATGTAAACAAAAAAATTAAAAAAAAAAAAGAAGCAAAAGAGTGGTAGTAGGGTAGTAAGCCTATCATTATGCACTAATCTGTACACCAATGTGATGTGGTTGGTCAAAAAGTAGATTTTATTGAAAACAATGTTAATTTAAATTTTAAGTATGAATAAATCAGTATTGGTACACAGATTAGTACGCAACTGTGCTTATATGTAGTAAAACTCTAACAATATAAGTCTTAAAATGAAGTAGGCCTTTTAAAAGCTATGGGCTTAAAATAATAAAAAATACTGTCCAATAAAAATTATGAAGTAAGTCCATATTCAATTATATGGGCCATGGGCCAGAAAAAGTTATTAACCGACACTAGCAAATTAATGCCCTGGGTGCTACAATATTGTATGTGGCGGCACAGATCAGACAAGTTACAACCATATTGAAGGCTCAATTTCCAGGAAAATATACCCCTTCTTCTTTAATCCCGGAAGAATATACTTAACCCCTCCTTTTGCTGGATGCTGGATTTGTATTTATTTTCATTGCCTATAAGAAAATTGGAGGCTTATCCATAAATTAAGGACACATAAATCTTCAAGTACAATAGTATAAACATGTTGATTTTGGCCGCCAATGGTACTTCTCATCCTAAAATCGAACTAACAGTTACATGTAGTGAGATATTACAATTATGTTAATATATTGTATAGATTGATTATAGCCGAACTAGCAATTCAAGCTAAATCTACAAAATCAAACTGTATTCATGCCCGAGAAATTAAGGAGAGAAAAAATACTGATGCTGAGAAAATAAAATAACATTATCACATTAATATACTTTTCATATATTGTAAATTTAAGCTCTAACTTCAGTTTTCATGCTTTTTGCTAATTCACTACAAGAAAAGTGACTATCAGTTTTGAGTCACATTCAATGATAATATCAGGGAACCTGCTTCTTTGCAGAAAGGGTTGCCACCATCATAGCATATGCCTCAGCAGCGTATAGAGAAAGTCTGAGATTTCTTCTAGCTCTTAGTGTACCAAGAACCATTCCATTGCAATCCCTGAGAATTGCCCCTATACCAATTAAGTTCTTTGAGACGTTGACAGATGCATCCCAACTCATTTTGTACTGATCCTTAGGAGGTTTCTTCCAACTTTGGGGGCTATGAGGACAAGTAGTTGAGGTAGCAGTAGGGGCACTAGATTTGTTGGCCTTAAAGCACTTCAGGTCTTCATGAGCTTTGTTAATAATCTCATTAGGGTGTTTAAACTCTTTCCCATGCACATAATCATTCCTTCTAGACCAAATAAGTCTTAGTATCATCCCTGCTTCTTCCAAAGCTAGCTTAGGCAGTCTTTCAGACATTTGATCCTAGATGGATTTAAAGTAGGTACCATCCAATGATAAATTTTGTAGCGGTCTACTAGCTTGACACCACACATCTTGGGCTGCCCCATAATTCCATAGCACATGCCTTGCAGTTTCCTCCTCTAGATGACAGATTGGGCATAGATTATCCTCTCTAAGTTTCCTTTTCTGTAGGTCTTTAAAGGTGGGTAGTGACTCATTATATGCCCTCCAAAGGAACATTCTTACACCATTGGGCACCTGCAGTTTCCACATGTCCTTCCAATAATCAGATTGTGCATGAATATTTGAGGTGCCACCTCCTTTGTTTGCTTGTAGTTTCCTATGCAGGTGGCCGGTAGGCACTTTTTACTGAGAAGATCCCATTGCTAGTGCCTTCCCAAATCACATGGTCCTCTCTCTGGCCCAAGTTGATGGGGATTGATTTATTGTTGTCCACCATTGACAAGGGAACCACTTAGTTAATTGAGTATCATCCCAACACCTGAGGATTGGGTTAATTAGCTTGGCCACCCATGTAACTGTAGTTGCATTGTTGTTGTTTGAGAGAGGGATAAGAAAATGGGGAGGCCGATTTGATCTTTATGGCGAGAGACAATGGATTCTTGATTAATTGACTTGAATCTAATTTTATTTTATTTTATCTAAAGGTATTCGCTTGCAACCGAAATTTGTGGCTCTCATTCATGTTCGTTTAAAATATATTGTTCCACTGATCTATATATATGGCCCGCCTGCCCCCACCAAGATAAGAAAATGCATTAATTTACTCAATAGAGATTAGGGTTTGAGAGATGAGAAGATGCATAGAAGAAAGCTGGAAAAAGCCTCCTGCCTTCTTGATCTAGCCATTTCTGACTTTGCAACGGACTGATTCTTTGTTTTCTGATTTTCCCCCTCCTCTTCTCCGGTCCTACTTTTTATTATTATAAAAATAAGAAGCTGATAAGGTAATTACATATGTCATTTTCACATCAGCACGTAGGCCGCGGGTATAAGCCTTTTACGCCTAAGTTTAGCCCTGTCCATGCCTTTAACGGAACCCAAGATTTTCGCGTCTCTTACTACGAAGGTACGTGGTCTTTTACGTCGATATTTTATTTTAATACTGTCTGATTGTTTTAAAATTTTAAATAGACACGCCAGCACTAACAAGTAATTAATCATTTTCCTTCATTAATTTCTTAACTAATTCTCAATTCAATATTCCACTCTATTTCCACATTACCTGTAGACATGGTGACAATCCCGTCCTATTAATTAAACTAATATCAATACAACAATACAGCCAGCTTTGTCTGCCATTGTTAAACCTTCCAACAAATCTCTTCGTCGGTGATATATATAGTTTTTCGAATTCACCGTCGTTGCGATGTCGCCGATGGGTCTGGTCAGTCGTAACTCTCATTTCTATATATATATATTGTAGCTTCAGCTCTTCGATTATCCCCTAGCTGCTAACATACTTTGTTTTCTTTCTGTTTTTGTTTTTGTTTTTGTTTTTTAGTTTTTAGTTTTTCTCTTTGATTGTGTGAATCAGAGAGATCAACGCGAGAAGAATGATGGGGAGAAGAAGCCCGACGACAAAAAAGACCACGGCAAATTAGTCACTGCCGTTTTTAAGATGGACTTTCATTGCGACGTCTGCACCAAGAAAGTCGTTAGATTCGTTAGCAGTCTCGATGGTATACATGGAAACCCACGATACTTTTAGCGACACTGAATTGAAACAGAGAATCGATTCTCCACAAATACAGGATGATTTTTTTTTCTTTTCTATGCATAAGCACGTTCCTAATAGCATTGTTGTTGATGATCTATGTATATAGGTCTTGAAGATGTGATGGCAGATCTCGCTGCTAGCAAATTGACGGTAACGGGGACAGTGGACCCAGTGCTGATCAAGGAGAGGCTGGAGAAGAAAACGAAGAAGATGGTGGAGCTCGTCTCTCCGAGGCCGAAGAAAGATGGCGGTGGAGATAAGAAACTGCAGGGGAAGACGAAGAAGAAGGTGGAGCTCATCTCTCCGAGGCCGAAGAAAGACGGCGGTGGCAAAGAAGACGATGAAAATCCCAAAGAGGTACTACGTACACTCTTAACTCGCGTTTCATTCTTGCTCCGTTAACATGTGCCGTTGACGGCAATGACTTCGCAGTTTGCACACACACGGCTAGCCTAGGGCAGTACACCGACGTTGTCGGAGGCGGCATCCAATAATCGGATTCCGATTTCGATTTGGTCGGACTTCGACTCCGAACAACCTAAACTCCAACTCCACTCGAAATCTATTAAAATTGAATGGATGCCAGAGCATACGTCTGATTTGGGTTTTGTTTTATGGGCCACAGATTTTTTGGTCTTTTTTTTGTTTTGGGATATATTTTTAGTCTTATTTTATGCGTTATAACTAAAACTTTTAAATCCCACGAAAATTAAAACCCTATCTTAATTAATGTCTTTGCGCTCCTGCGGTAGGGTCCAATTTTTAAGTTGCCGTTTCGATGACGAGGTGAAATGAAAATATTTTAGATGAAAATTAAAAATTTAATAAATTATTATTAGAATATTATTATTATTTTAATATTTAAAAAAATTAAATTATTTTTTATATTTTGTATAAAAATTTTAAAAAATTATTATAATTAGATGATATGGGATAAAAACTCTTACTATCTAAACATAAATCAAAATTTTCATATTACTAAAATATTTTTTTGCGAGCTTTGAGTTTACTAAAAATTTAACAAGAAAAAAAAGCCTTCATGTATGCAAAATTTAAAATATTACTAAAACTTCAAAACTTCTTCCTATGCATAGCAAATAGTCCCAAGGCTATGCGGACCAAAATCACAAAAAATAAAAAAAGACAACTAAAAACAATAAAATTAGAGGTGTAACTGGTTTTATTTTGTACAAGAACCAATCCCAGATTAATTATCCTTCTAAATCGAGTACTTTAGGTTTTACTAGTTCTGGTCTGATTTTTTGATTTTAATAATTAATTAAAGAAAAATGTAATTAATATACTAATGTGTTATATATTTATCAAAAGTAATATGCTGACAATTTATTAGATCATAAAATGTAATTAATATATATTTTATATCAATAATATATATAAAAACTTTATGTTATAAATTATAATATAAAATTATTTCATATATTATTATATATAAAAATTTTATATTTATATAAATTTTTTTATATAATATTAAAATTTGTTATATATATATTTTACAAACCATTTGGTCCAGTCCGGTTCGGTATCGAAAAGTCAAGAACCCAAAACCGGATCGGATTTAGCCGGTTTTTAAAAATGTAGGAGTGGGTCTCGGATAGGACCGATTTAAAACCAAACCAACTGGTTCGGTCCAATTTGGTTTGGTTCTCTGATTTTCTAGTTCAAAATTTTACCCTTTAGTAATATGATTACTAAAATAACTACTCATTCTGCCGCCCTAAAATGCAAAATATTGTTTAACCATCTACCAAGCTAACTCCCAATGTCCCAAATAGTAAGTAATAGCAGCTATGAGCCACCATACATGGTCCATCAACCTGGCATCCACTGCTTAATTAATTGCATATAGAAAACACAACGCCACTGCCACAATAGATGATTAAAATCTTTAAGTACACATATCACACTTCAAAATTTATATACAACAAGATCATAGAAAAAGAGAAGCTAAATACTGTTCCAAACTCTAACCAATAAAACCACGATAACACAAACTGTTAAAAATAACATGACCAACAAGATAAAAAGAAATAAGGTAGGAGCAAAATATTGTCCTCGATTGCTTTTTTCACTAGCATTACGTTTGATAGCCATTCTAGATAATGAGACTCTCTTATACCCCGCCTGTAGCAAGCGTTCTACTTCCTCTGCTATTACTGCATACTTCTCAGAGTTATAGCTTTTTTACATTTGCCTCACTTTCTTTATTGTGGGGTTGATACAGAGGCAATGCTCTATTAGTTCTGTGTCTATCACTGACATGTCCTCATAACTCCAAGCGAAGATATCCTTATGCTCAATGAGGGCCTGCTTAATCTACTCTCTAAGCTCAGGTGCTATGTGCATTCCTATTCTTGCAGTAGCATTTGGTCGCTTGGGATACAAGGCCACCAACTCCAAAGGCTTGGGTGCTTCGCCTTGCTTCAACTCCTTCGCCTCTCTTGTCCCTATTGACCGCTCGATGAGTTCAGGTGGGGGTGAAATCGAATCTCCATTCACTCTTTGAGCTTTAGTGGTGCAAACCTTTCCTTTATTCTATAGTTCATGGGAATAACATTCTCGAGCCAGCACCAATTTGCCTTGAAACTTCTTGACTTCACCTCTATTAGGAACTTCATCTTCAATTGGTAGGTTGAGGTGATCACCCTTATCTTATTCAAGGTTGGGTGACCAATGATTACATTATGTGTTGAATAGGCTCTCTCCCCTAGAAATTTTGCCATCAGGGTTGTATTGCAGGGTCTATTTCCCTCTGTGATGGGCAGAGTGGTGGTGCCAAATAGGTTGCACTGTTTCCTTTCAACGGTGTAGGTGTTGGCTATAGTCTGCCCTACTCAATTTTCATTATTTTAAACGTATCCCAATGTAATGCCCCCAAACCCAGCTTGGGATTAGACGGAGACCAAAGCGTTGAGATATTTAACTCAAGGTTACACACCTATTGTTCATGGCATTTACAATACAATGCACTTAACATACTTCTAGTAGTATAAAATAACTATAGCAGAAAAAGTTCATTTCTAAATAAAGTTTTGAGTAGTAAAATATGGTTCCAAGTAAAAGTAAATATTAATCCCAAAATACTTGTTCAAAAGATCTCCCAATACAAAATAAGGGTTTCAAACCACAACCCTTGTGGTTTACAAAATCCATCAAAATGAAATATCCTTTAATAAGACATGGGGTCTGGAAAGTTATAACTCAAAACTTCGCGTGACCTCTTGAGCTGCCAATATAAATTCCCATGCCTTAATGATATAGTCATTCACATAATCCAAATGGTTCTCTAGGGTGAGAGCTTCCCCAAGCTCGGGAGCCTATTGCAGGGTGTAATATACATTTAGAATGTCATCAATCTCCTTGAGAAAAATGTGAGGTATCTTTTAAACAAGAAATAGCTATAAGGTATTGAGCCTTTATGGTGAACTTGTCCTCAAATAAAGTCAGTCAACTCATCCATCTTGTGTACTGTCTTTGGGTCCTATCACGACTTCTACCATTTTGGGGAAATGGTAATGGAAACTACCACGGTAAGATTTCAATAAATCTCAACAAGTTAAACCAATAATATACAGGAAGATAACATAAACATATATAAGGCAAACACCATGAGTATGAATGTCGATCATGGACATGAACTTGACTAAAACTCATTTCTTTCTTATACGTATTCTTTTCAAAACCATTGACCTTGTAATCATGTAATAGGCTAACAAAATGACCATGTAACGAAATATCACAATTTTGATTCAAGTCAATCACTTGTAATCATTAAGCCATATAACAATGTGGGTGGATACCTCACAGCTAACCCTAGGAACTGTGGACTACTTGCTAGTTAATGCATCACATTGCTTGCTCTCTTGACAGGGTGTGAGTACTTCAAAATCCATATGATATGACAATTTACAGTTCGCCTTCACCGCATTTTCAATATATTACACCAACTAGCATTAGGTGCGGCTATTTCTCTCCAGAATCTTTTAAACAGGACCCATTCGAAGTTCGTTAAATGTATTTTGTAATTTAGAGGTCACCACTCTAATTTAATCATTCCAAAGTTGATAGAGAAGTTCCATTAGAATATTCTCCCATCCTAGCATTGGGGTCATGACAAAAACTATTTTCAGTGCACTACCCGAAAATATGAGACAGGTGACCATGTCACTGTCATGAAATAATGTCATGTACTTGTACCATATGCAAAAGAGTTCATCACGTGTACAACATGAAAGAATTAGAACATGCTAAAACATATACTTGCATATCACATGTGAGAGTTTAACAAATCATATACCAATTTTCAAAATTTGAACATGTCATATGAACCAACCATTCACAAGCAACATTTAAGCATAGCATGTATATAAGAGATATGAATCATAGCATCTAACAAGTAGCAATTCTATAATCCAATTTGAATAATTATGATGCAGAATTTACACATAAAATAAATACATTATCTAAGAGTAAGTTAGAGGCTAACTTACAAATATCTCGACATAAAGAAAATGCCAACGATCAAGCAAACTAAAAGTGTATGTTTTCAAATCATTAGACTTTGGAATCAAACATTAAACCAAACAGGGGTGGTGTATACTAGAGTTTTATGCTCTTAACCCTAATCGGGTACAGGCTTCCGTGTGACTCTCATAACTTATACACACACGGTTTGAAGAATATAAGTGTGTGGTGTGAGTGTGAGATAAGGGTGGTTTCACTTGACGAAACCTTAATGGCCGAACATCTCCACTCCTTTTTTCCCATCTTGCCATCAAGCTCGGGTTCTTTGGAAGAGGAACCCTAGACAGACCATACCAATCAAGGTTATGCATGGTTGCCTTCTTGTAGTTGAACCAAAAACTTCATTTGTCCTGTGGGACTACACTACAATGTCAACACTAACATTCTTCACTCCCTTAGGCCAAGCCTCTTCAACTCAAACCCTCACAAGAGTGTGTTTGTTCATGAGAAAGACATATGATTGAAGCTTGAGATTCTTACCATTCAATCATTTCCCACAAGGTATTCTTGAATCTCCAATCCTTTCTTGTGAGAGAACGGTGTTTGGTTGAAAAGAAAATAGTGTTTGGGTTTCTTCTTCTAAAATAGGCAAGATAGAGGAAAGTGGAGGGAAAATTTTGAAATATAGCAAATGACTCTTGGTTTTCCTCTAGCATGAGTAAGGGGCGCCGCTCTTTTTATTTTTTATTTTATTTTATTTTTTTTTATAACAGACACTTCCTTCATTTCAAATAGGAAAATAACATCCAGTACAAGATATAAAGCATTAAATCCTTTTACAAACCATAAACTGACAAACTACTATCCCAACACATCAATTAACTTTCAGCATCAATGATGACTTGATTATAGATAAAATCTGGATAGCTATTCCACCATATTAGAGTATCATCAATCTTCTAAACAAATCTTGCCAACATATGCGCAGCTTCATTTACCTTGTCTTCCCACATGTGAGGTTTCAAAAACTGAGAACAAGTGTAGTAGTTAAACTATTTCTTAAACAAGGGGCCCATGTGAAGATAAAGCTAGATACATTCCCCTTTTTAATGTCTTCAACAACTGTCTAGGAACTCCCTTCTATAATAATACTATGGAAGCCCATGCCAAAAACCATTTGCAAGCCTCTCAACACTACCAATTCAATTTCCTCCGCTTCAAAAACATCCTCTATGATTCCTAAGTACAATTCCCAAAAAGCAAGGCAAAAAGCACCTGTCCCATGTCATTCCTAAATATATTTCCCACCCTAGCCTTACCTTCATTCCTAAACAAGGCACCATCAAAATTCAGTTTCATTTTCCCAAGAGGAGGTACTTTCTCATTTTTCACAATCTAAAAAGATGCTTTGATAGCATCAAAACTAGTTACATACACACAACACTAATCCACAATTTCCAATATTGAACTGTTAATTTTATAACCAATTCAACATTTTTAAATCTAAAATTATAATAATATTAAAAAATAATTTTTTAAAAATACTTTATTCAACTTTAATTTTTCATCTCAACTCACCTTATCTCAACTCACTATCCAAACCTATCCTAGTCTTTTTTTTTCTTTTTTCTTTTTTCAAAAATTCCTTACCTTCAAAGAGTTTTTTTCTCTTGTTTGGAAAAGTCTAAGGAATCGCTTAAAGCTTGAAGTCTAATACAAATCATAACACACTATCCCTCTAGGGTTTTAAATCTAGAGGAAATAAATACCACTAACCTTAAAAAATTTACACTATAGCGCCAAGTATAAAAGATCCCATAAACATCCATGAGAATCAGAGTATTTTATTAAAGAAAACCTCTAAAAATAAACTAGCGCTTATTGAAAATAAATAAAATAGCTATATGCTACAAAATCACTAGGAAATTATAAATAAATGAAACTCCTCCTGCATGCCTGATATCATCCCCCTTAACAAAATCATGTTACGCAATATTCTCATAATCCTCCTCCCTGGGTTAGGAAAACATGAACACATAAAACAAAAATAAGTTAAATACTTAGTAAGAACTACATCAAGCAGTAAACATAAAAGTAGTCTAGGTTTTCAGTCAAACATTAATTACATTCACAAGTAACATCAATCGCATAGCATATATAACATAATAACTTTAATCTCAACAAAAAAAAGAGAAACATTCATTCCTTAACCTCATATCCCTAATGATTGCTACACATTGTTAGTCTCGTATACTAGGATTAACGACCCTTGCGATCATGGCTCTGTTTGTGGCTAGTGAATATGAACCTAGCCTTCTCAGGAATGTATCATCACTAGATACACCATTGTTGATGCATTATGGCATTATAATCCCCCCTAGCCTCATGGTATCGTCTGCACTATCATGGACATATCAATTACCTCAATAGTCACATGCAATCATACTTTTCATTTTCTTTCATTTCTTTTCGCCTTAGCCTACCTTACCTTACCTTTCATTCATTTAGTATACATATTCATACCATATAGTACACATATTCATTCATTTAGTATGCATTTATCTTCAGACTAGGTAGAGGTCCATGAATAGGGCCTACCAAAGATGGCTCATAGACACATATAGCTTTATACAATTTACTATATTATACAATTATAAAATAACATCTCAGTTTACGTAAAATGATGTAGGAAAAATATGATAATAGCCACTAATTACTTCAAATCTTGTGCAAAATAAGCTTAATGCACGTGTCACAATGATAATTCATATAGATAAATGAGCATTTTCTCACATTAATTAACATCTCACATTAATTCATAGACACATATAGATAAATGAATTATCATTTATCTATATGATAATTCATATAGATAAATGAGCATTTTCTCACATTAATTAACATCTCAATTTACGTAAAATGACATGTTAGGAAAAATATGATAAGATCCACTAATTACCTCAATTCTTGTGCGAAATAAGCTTAAATGCACGTGTCACAAAGCCGTCAAGTGGAACATATGGAAATTCATATAGATAAATGAGAATTTCCTCACATCAACTAAAATATGAATATGAAACATGTAGCTATGCCTACTGACTTCCCTTGACATCTAAAATCATGGCATATTAACCCTAATTATAGGCACGACCTTTAATACCTCATTTCTTTGTGATTATTGCTCTAATTTTAATTCGACTATAAAATCATATCATTTGACCTCAAAAATATTACCAATCCCCATTACTTAACCTAAAAATGCTCCACATGAAATAATAGACTCCAAAAATAGCACTTTCCATCATTATACAACTTATGGCCTGAAATACTCAAGTAGGCCTAATCCTTAACGAAACACCTCCATAGGTAAGTCAACCAAGACTCATAAACCTCAAACCCGACAATGCATTCCTGGATACATAAAATAATTAATGACCACCCCGAGTTGCATCACACATCGAGCAATTTATTTATTTATTATTATCATTATTATTATTATACATTTTCAACACTTCCATCCTAGGTCTATTTGCACTTGATTCATACCTCTTAATTCTTTTCTTTGCGCCATCGAGAACACAATTTTTGGACTAATTATATGTGCACACGCCATCCCATATTCATTGCACGGTCAAACCCGAACATGTACTCATACACACACACATGCATGGTTCATGCCCAACCATCTTATACCCATCATGAGACCTCAATGCCTACTTTTTATACATCACAAAGTTCTCATCCGAGGTACTATTGCACTAAGTTGACTGCCCTAACATTGTTGTACGCCTCTCGATTCCAACCACTATACATCAACCCGCACACAACACTTTACACGCATCATTTGCATCTGCTCCCTTTGGCCGATGATTATAAGTCTAAACACACATTTAAGGGGCAAGGAAGAGACCTATACCTAGAGAAAACAAGTCATAGTTGTGGCAATAGGTGTGGCCGAGAATTAAAACCGAGACCTATGGTAAGGAAATTGAAAATGATGGAAGTTAGGGACTAGGCTATAGGTTTGGGGGATACTAGGCTCAACCAACAATGGAGGCATTCACGCAGTGGTTGGTGGTGGCTAAGAGTGGCAGTGGATCTAGTTTGACTTGTGCAACCTTTAGAGCCCATATATGTGTTTGGGTAGATTGCCTCTCATGGTTTCCATCGCCCCACCACCGTGGGTGATTAGACAGACTTTCATTGTAGTCACAGCCAATTGTTAAAGATCCAACCATTGATCAAAAGTCTTAAGACTGTTGGATATTAATTTAGTTAAACCTCTTTTCAGGATGATAACATTCCACTACACTTCTAAATCCAACGTCCACGGTAACCCACTTTATCGACACTGACCCAGTGATAGCCCTTCCCCTATTAGTGGCTTCACTCATCTATTAATAGTCAATGACTTAACATTAAGCGCACATATAGTATTAAGGCATTTTAATCTCGCCTATAGGTCACCCCCTCTGTGATATGAACTCGTAACGTTGCTACTTTGATACCAATTGTCAAAGATCCAGCCATTGATCTAAAATTTTAGAACTATTGGATACTAATTTGGTTAAATCTTTAACTCTAAAGATCATAACACCAAAACCAAGGTACTACCAATGTAGTACGTGTGTGCCTTGGTGTGCAATAGTGAGGACCTTACTAGTGGTTCAAGTCGGTGTTTAAAGAGGCTCATGGCGGCAAGGGAAACATAATGGAGGAGGTTCAAGGCTGACTCGATGGTCAGAACTTCCTAGGGCAATAACAATGCTGCTACGTGAATGGGGTTAAATGCGGGTCTACTACACCTATATACAAACTGGGTCGAGTCTTAGGGTAACGCGTCTTGGGTCTTCCAATGGGCCATGGGTCTTAGTTGCTTCTCACATGGGCTTTCGGTCTTGGGTTAATTAATATTAGTTCCGGTCTAGACCAAAACATGGGTCTATCTCTTTCCCGTTTTCAAATATCCTCAATAGAATAAATTATTATCCAAACTTGAGCTAGACTTTCTAAAAAATACTACATAAAATGATCGTAAATACCTACCCAATGGACTAATCATAAAATAATGATTTAAAATCACACATAAAATAATGCTAACATAAAAAATAATAATAAAATAAATTATTTTCTGCATAATACTAGGGTTACAAGAAATGTTAAAGATAGGGCTTTGAAACATGTCGGGTCATGTTAGTTTGTCTTAGGTCATTCGAGTTTGGGTCAATTTTGTGTCCACCAGAACATGATACAATTAAATAACTAAGGGAATCAAACACCTCGACCTAAATCTGACAACATTATGTTATGAGTTGACCCGACACAATTTGTTTAACCTATTTATTTATTCGGGTCATATCATGTCGATATGTACTCGTTTATAGAATATTCACAAATATTTTATCATTCCAACTATTATAACATGAAGACAAAGGCAGTACATGAAAAAAATTAAGAAAATGTTGAAAGAAGAGTACGCTAGTGAGTGTACGATTGTCAAATTTTGTTTGTTAGTTTCTATTTGAATACGAGCTGAACTGGAGTTTATCATCGAGTTATATTTATGTTCACATACAGTTCATCTGACATTTAACTAAGTTTAGGATTGTTTCAAACTCCTTAATTTTTGCAAAACAAATTATTTATATTGTATCTCAAATTTATCTATAGATTTTGATAAACAAACTTTGGTTTTTGCTAGTAAAGTTTTACATACTATACCCTCAATATCTAAACTCTTATTGCATTATGATGGGGTGACATTGTTTATCAACCTTTGAATTGGTTTTTAAGAAAATAAGGAATGATCTAAAGGTGATGGAAAGTGCTGCATTTACTACACATATCAGGATGGATATGACTTATGAGGTAAGATTGTATAACATTACTCTATTATTATTTTTCAAGTAATTGATATATGCTCATTCTAAAGTTAAAGATAGTACTATTATAATATATATATATATATATATATATATATGAAGTTGTTTTATTTTATATATGTTTAGGAGAGGTTTGGATAGTGAGTTGAGCTGAGAGTTAAAAGTTAAATAAAATATTATCTGTACATAAATTTTTAATATTATTTTTATTTTGAAATTTAAAAAAGTTGAATTGTATATTATATTTTATTTGAAAGTTTGAAAAAATTGTAATGATTAGATAAAATAAGACGAGTTAAGATGGTTATTTAATCCAATTAACAAGACAACCAAGTTTTATATTAGTTTTATTGTTAAATAATCGATCATAATGTTCTATTTATAATATATCGTCTCGTATATTGAAGAAGTCAAGGCGGACTAGATCAACTTAACTAAGACAATTTGAGTGGCTTATCGTGTAGCCTTATATATTTACGAACTGACATATGCAGGACAAACTTTTGCATGTGTGAGGAGGTTATTTGGAAATGTAAAACTTGAGTTTTATTAAATGTGTTATTCAATATGATACTGCAAACTAAATTTTGAGCCGTTTTTTATGAGTCCAGAGTACGACGGTTCTGAAGATCGAACTTCATTGTAATGATTGCATCCATAAAATAAGGAAGGCCATATTGAGGTTCAAAGGTAACCATTCTCTTATTTCATTTTCATAATCTTTTAATTATTCAATAATGTTTTGAATTAATCAAACTGTTTTTGTCGATCGGTTAGATCATGATCATTGATGCAAACGCGTCAAATTCCTTTTTTTCATTATTTCTCTAGTTAACTATTGAGGGGCCAGATATTCTGGAACCTTATTTTAGACCAATCCGGATGCAGGAGTTGCTAAGGTGGATGTATACGCGGCCAAAGATCTGGTGACAGTAAAGGGGACTATGGATGTGGAGGAGCTAGCTCCCTACCTTAAAGAGAAGCTGAAGAGGAGCGTCGAGGTCGTCCTGCCCAACAAAGAAGACGACGGAGATAAGAAAGCAAAAGAAGCTAACGGAGGTGATCATCATGACAAGAAAGACAGAGAACCCGCCCATGAAGGCGGTGGAGATGGTGAGAAGAAAGAGAAAGAAGCCAAAGTGCAGTGGTTCCAGAGTACGGTGGTTTCGAAAATCAGACTGCATTATGACAGTTGCATCCCTGACATAAGGAAGATCATGTTGAAGTTCATGCTGAAAGTAATATTTAATGTCTTGTTCCGTTATATCCTTTCTGGTGTTTTTCCTGCATGGCTTTTTGTTGAATGAATGCTTGACAATTATATGGTTGATATTGCACTTTGAAGGTTAAGTGATGTAGAACATCAAAAATAGAATATTCAAGGTAGGCGGAAAGGACCGGAGATCCTCCCCACCTCGAATTTTCTTTATTTTGTATGTTTTTCCCTATTCCTAGAGTGAGAAGTGCATTTTAATGAATTAAACATAGGTACTTGTATAAATGCCAACATAATGGTACAAGAGCAATGTTTGAAAAACAAAATTGGCTGGAGAGTAATGGCTTAATTTGTAGCAAGAAACTGACGTTGAAGAATATGACAGTAGTGGCGAATACAAGCAATCAATATACGGAACCGTCATTTCCTCTTTTGATAGAGAATAACATGATTTTTTATATGTGAAAATAGAAACTATATATATCACATATGATCCTTAAGAATATGTAAATAGATATGAAGAAATAGCGGATGTCACAACTGTAACTCCCCACTTAAAAACACTTTAGGCCTTGGACGTCCCTAGTAGCCATGACTCTAGCTAAGTAGAAGCTCAGATACTTAAGAGAAAAGAAATTTTTAGGGCTTGATTGGTTTAGTAATATTATTTTAGAGAAATTTTAGTGCTTTATTAATTTTGAAGAAATGTACCAAGAAGCCAATGATAGAACGACAAGTGACATATTGGACATTTGATACATTAATGGGCTAAGTGCTTTGGCTAAGTATTAGATAAATTAGAAAATGGCCCAAGAATGGTTTAAATAAGGGCTCTAGTTCACTAAGAAGAGACGAGCTAAGGATAGACAAAACTTTAAACCCAACTTGATAGACACAAGATACTAGGCCAACTTAGTAAGCATATAGACTATTGGGCCCAACCCAACTTAGTAAGATCCAAGGCTATAGGCCCAATTTAGGAAAGACCTAAAGTTGGGACCCAACCTAGTGGACTATTGAGACTAAGGGAAGGCCCAATAAATCTGGATAAGGCCAACCAAAGGTCCACTTCTAAGCCCACAACAAAGGCTTGCTCATATGGCCCAATAAAGAGCCAAACACTTGAAGCCCAAGCCTTTTATTTCATTTCACTCTTCCAAATGGGATCCACATATACCATAAAATTGGTTTTCATCTTACCTAAGCCCCAAGCACACACCCCTAAGGTTCTCTTCCAACCATGATAAGGCTCCTAACTTGAGTTAAAAATTACTATTCATCTCACTTATGAATAGTTACTCAAAGCATCTTGACTTGCATAGTTTTCTTAAAACCCTTTCCTTCATAACTTTAGATCTGAAATTTTTGTCTTTTGCACTTATTTTGCATCACTCTTAGGCAACTCTTGATGGTTAGAATTAACCCAATCCATGTCATTGGAGGCTAAGGGCTAGTTTGGATACTAGGGTGTTTTGATATTACTCTGTTAGTATTAATTATTTTATTATTACTTTTCATATACTTTTTATCATTTTTTATTACTATTCAATATTTTATTATTACTTTTTCACTGCTATTAACAGAATATCTAAAATTACCTTACTACCCAAATGCAACCGAAGACATGTCAATGCCACCACAACCCACCAATCTGCACCCTTGGTGCAAAACCATGCAACCCTTCAACAAGCTACAAAAGCCATGCCTCTTCGACAAGATTTCATGAATATTTTCTACATCATTCAAATCTCATTATGTTAGCTAAAACTAGACCTAAGAGTTGGCCAAAGACGATTCAGAAGCCAAGCCAAAATCACCACTATTCATCTAGGAAATGAAGAAATGACACAAATTGTATACCCTTGCTATTTCAAGGAATTTCTGCACCTAAATTGCCCATTCTATCATGCCACCACCTTTGCACAATAATAACAAAGGACACCATGTAACGCCCCAGTCCCACTGGGGTTGGAGAGTTACTTCATGAAATTTAAAACTCTCATTTCATCAAGGTATTTACACACTCCAAAATATAAAATCTTCAAAATGCTACAAAAATCTCTTGATAAATACTGCCAATCTTCAGAAATCTTCCATGAGTAACCTACTATGCTTAAATAATCATCTCACCCATGCTCCATATTCCTGATCCTCAGCTAAACTATTCCAAAATCATCTGAAAAATGTTATGGAGATAAGGGGTGAGTTATCAACAATTCAGTAAGCAGAGAACATATATTAGTGTGCAAACATGAGTATTTACAAAGTTCATAATACAGAAAAAAATATTTTTACTTCTCATTTTCAGAATTGCGGAAGCCAGAAATATGTTATCAAAAAAAATTTCAGAGTGAAAGTTCAAAAATATTCTTATTCAAAATCTTTTTGTCATAGCATAACTGACTACCATCATACAAGAACATCGTATCACATCAAATTCCATGTTTAACCCCTGTGGTAGGGTTGTGCAAACCCCGGTAGTTAGCCGAGCAGAAACAGAATGTGAATCTTCCCCTTATTATTCTCGGAGCTCTGAGTGTGCACACAGGAAAGACCACGCAGAAAACGCAAAGTGGGTGCACCAGAAACAGAACAATTGGTACCAACCCAAACAAAAACCACTATTAGCACCTGTGCTAGGTCAAACAGATCACCGTCCACAAACCATATCCCAAAATTCAGAATGTCATGCCAAAAGTTTTCAAAAATCACATAATATCATATCAGAGTTTAGAACATCTTCAGAACAGAACAAAATCAGATCACAAAAATATAATTTATGCACAAAATTTCATATTCTCTCTCTTTTGCACAGTTTAGAAACAAAATGTGAAAAAATAAGCTCATGTCTACACCAATCATGATAAAAATACTTTTTTTTTTTTTTTATATATATAGAGTTCATGAGTAATGCTAAAACAAATAATTGAGGTTGTTTTTCATATTTCTTTTCAAAAACCAAAAGATGCATATTTTAAAAGTCAATCTCGTTTTATTTTCCTTTTATGCAAAGTCTAGTATAGGAATCTTGCTTATCTGGACTTCTTAGCTTTTAAAAAATCTTCCTCAATAATGCCGAACAAAAATTACTCGTCACCTATAAAAATAGTCATGTAATTCCAGTAAATTTACAATCGATCACTTATTTCAATATTTAAGCCTAAGATGCCTAAATAACCTATTTTAATTCCTCAAGAACCGAAATTCTCAAAATTCCTTAAAATACCATCCTTTTCCAAAACCATCAATTATACACTTAATATTTACTTAACCTAATTCCCACTTATTCACAAGTTTATTTAAAGAAAAGAAAATATAAACCTAACCTATTTAAAAAATGAAGAGTCGCTGAAATAAAAGATATTACCCAAACGAAAAAATAATTTAGAACCTGACCTTAACCCAAAAATATTTTACTTCAAAAATCACTTAACGTAACGCACTAAATATATATATATATATATAAAAGAGCAAAGTAAAAAGAAACTCACTTAAATAAATTCTTAAAACACTGTGATTGAGGGCAAAATTGTAATTATACCAAAAACTTAAAGGTGGATTTACGGAAATAAAACCTAAAGCATTTAGGAATAAACTTTCTAAAACTAGAGTATGCAGCAGCTTACCCAACCAAACAGAGGACACAAAGCGGGAGTAAGCATAGCATGAAGGAGATGGGTTGGTACAGAGGTGAGTGGCGCGGCTGAACAGCTGAGACACAGAGAGGGAGAGTGAGGGAGATGGAGAGAAAAAGACAGAGAAATTGAGAAAGAGAGAGAGAGAAATGTGAGGAAAGAGATGAGGCTCACCGAGAGATGCAACGGACTGGGGCCGAAAAGTTCCAGGTGGTGGTTTGCATTGCTTACGGTGGAGAGTAGGTGCCCCGTTTTGAGAAGCCAAAAATAGGGGCCTTTTGGTGATAACTAGCAGTGGTTCCACGCAGTTTACGACGGTTTGGAGCTAGCGAACATGGGAGAAATATTTGTGAGAGGTATATAAGTTTGCCAACTAACCTTTGGTACCTTCCTTTATCCGTTGGTGCTTGATCTGAGTACTCTCCAAGTCTATGGTTTTGAACAATTGGAGTATCCATTGGTTTGCACTCCAACATTCCTACCTCAGTTAATACATCCAACGCATACTTTCTTTGGGAAATAAATATTCCTTCTCTGGACCTAGCAACTTCAATTCCCAGAAAGTATTTGAGTCCTCCCAAGTTCTTCATCTCAAATTCAGTGGTCAACTCCTTCTGTAGTCTGGATATTTCTTCTTCATCATCACCTGTGATAATCATGTCATCCACATAGACTATCAACATGGTTACCTTGCCTAATTTGTGCTTCACGAACAGTGTATGGTCTGAGTTACTATGCTTGAACCTGTATTTCCTCATTGCCAGACTAAACCGCCCAAACCACGCTTGAGGTGATTGTTTCAATCCATATAGTGCTCGTTGCAGTTTGCACACAACCTTGGTTTCAGTGGATGTCGTATAGCCTGAAGGAAGGTCCATGTACACTTCTTCTTCAAGGTTGCCATGTAGGAAGGCATTTTTTACATCAAATTGATGTAATGGCCAGTCAAGGTTAGCTGCAAGAGATAACAATATCCTTACAGTGCTTAGTTTTGCAACTGGTGAAAAAGTTTCTTGATAGTCTACCCCATAGGTCTGTGTATAGCCTTTTGCCACCAGTCTTGCTTTGTATCTTTCGACCGATCCATCTGCCTTGTGTTTGATGGAAAATACCCAGTTGCATCCTATTGCTTTCTTCCCTTCAGGTAGCGGAACTATGGTCCATGTTTCATTCTTTAGTAGTGCCTCCATTTCTTCCTTTATTGCTTGAGTCCATTTCGGATTAGATAAGGCTTCATGAACTCCAGTTGGAACTTGACTTGAGGAAAGTACATGTACGAATGCTTTGAGGGGTTCGGATAATCTCCTGGTAGACATGTAGTTGGCAATTGGATACTTTGATCTTCGTTCTTCAATTTTAGGAGAGTATCTATTCGGCGGCTTGCCACGATTTTCCCTCAAAGGCAATTTATATCCAGCAGGAGTATTCAAGTCATTTATATTTGAGAGTGTGTCCAGAGTGCTTACCTCAGGGATATTCTCAGGAGATGGGTCTGTAGGTATTGAGGAAGGGGGGAGCTTGGTTCAGTTTCCGAAGGTGTATTATGCTCTATAAGCTTATCTGGCCCTGTGGGCTCAACCGGCTCTAGGCTCGGTGCTTCATCCTCCACTGTTTTACTGTTCGCCCAATCAATGTGCAACCAATTCTGTTCTTCATCTTGTGTCTCCCCCTGAGGTGAAGAATTGGGGGCCGAGAAAAAAGCGTCGGACTCCATAAAGGTGACATCCATAGTCACATAGGTGCGTCGGTTAGAGGGATCATAACACCGATAGCCCTTTTGGTGCACGGCATAGCCCAAGAAGAGGCAGTGAAGAGCGCACGAATCCAGTTTGGTTCATTGATTTTTGTGAAGATGCACATAAGCCACACACCCAAATACTCGCCCGGGGGGGGGGGGNNNNCCCGGGGGGGGGGGGAGCATTAGGGCCGTGGGTAGGGGGACATGGGACGCCAGAACTTGGAGCGGAGTCTTAAAATTTAAGACTTTGGAGGGTAGTCTGTTGAGTAAATGTATGGCGGTGGATACCGCATCAGACCAGTATCGAGTCGGGACATGAGTTCCATGTAGTAAAGCTCGTGTAGTTTCAAGAAGATGGCGGTTCTTCCGCTCGGCTATGCCATTTTGTTGAGGGGTCTGAGGACATGATGTCTCATGAACGAGTCCATGGTGTTCAAAATAGGTGCGGAAGCGCTGATTAACATATTCGCTGCCATTATCAAAGCGGAGGACTCGTAGCTTAGCTGAAAACTGAGTTTGGATCATCACATGGAATGATTGAAACACGTGTAACACTTCATCTTTATGTTTCATCAAGTAAAGCCAGGTCATACGAGTATAGTCGTCAACAAAAATGACAAACCAACGAACACCAGAACCAACAGAGATAGGGGAGGGACCCCACACATCAGAGTGAACTAAAGCAAAGGGAATAGTGCTTTTATTCATACTTAGTGGATAGGAAGTTCAGTGACTTTTAGCTAAAATGCAGGTATTACATTTCAGGTCAGACAGTATAACATTGGAAAAAATATCCGATAGTAAATGTTTTAGATAACCAAAATTTGGATGCCCCAAGCATCGATGCCATAGCCAGATTTGTCGTTCCCTCCCATCACTCTGTATGTGATGGGCATGACCCACGCTAACATCTTCCATGTAGTATAGGCCCCCCCTTTTAGTACCACACCCAATGATCTCCTTGGAGAGACTATCCTAAAGAAGACAAAATGTAGGATAAATTAGAACTGCACAATTTAATTCTGTAGTAACTTGACTAACAGACAGTAATTTATGCGAGAGTGATGGTGCAAGTAACGTGTTCGACAATTTTTGGGAAGGAGACAGATACACAGATCTGGCCCTTGTGACAGGAGAGACAACCCCATTAGCATTTGCAACACTGGTGCATCGTGGCGCAGATGTTGTAGTAAAATCAGTAGCTGCAAAAGTCATGTGACCTGTGGCTCTAGAGTCAAGGAGCCAGGCACCACAATCAACGTCACAGGAGGAGGTGACTAAACCAAAACCACAGTTACCTATATCGGAGATGGGTCTTGCATCCTGGGACGACTCAGCTTGGGGAATCAAGGAAAGCTGGGGTTCGACTACCACTATAGCCACTTGCTTGTGTTCGCATCCGCACCAGTTGAGTCATTCTTTTTCTTTGCCTGCAACTCATACCACCAATCAGGGTAGCCATTTTTTTTAAAACAATTCTCACTTGTGTGGCGTTGGTTGCCACAATGGGAGCATCTCGTTCCGTCAGGAACAATCCATGACTTAGAGGCTACAGTGGATTTCCCAGTGGGCTGGCTGGAGACCGCAATAGAGGGTGAGGTGGTTGAACCCAGTTTCAGCCCCTTGGTTGCTAGAACCGCGCTGGAGGTATTGTTGGGGTCGCCAGCACTCATGACTGCTTGCCGAAGAGCCTCCTTGCGAACATGAGCATAAGCTTGCTCAATGGAAGGAAATGGGCGCATTTGAAGCACATCGCTGCGGATGTTGTCGAGGCGATCATCAAGGCCGTCAAGGAAGGTGTAAACGCAATCCTCTTGGAGTAGGTTGTTGTAGTGGTGGATGTCAGTGGTGCATTCCATCGGATTTGGACGGCGAAAATCGATTTCCCACCAAAGTCCTTGTAGTTCGGTGTAGAACTTCTCAAGGGAGCCGCTGGCTTGTCTCAAGCGAGCCACACGTCGCCAGAGTTCGTAGACTTGAGAAGTATCGCTGCCATCAAAATAAGTCGTCGTAATGGCATCCCAGACTGATTTTGCAGTGGGAAATCGGATGAAGTTACCAATGAGTGCCGGATCCATAGAGTTTATCAACCAACCTTTGACAATGGCATTATCAGTATGCCATTTTCGAAAGGATGGGTCTGCAGGCGGCGACGGTGGATAGTCGCCATTGATAAAGCCCAGTTTGTCTTTGCCGGAGATATACATCTCGACAACCTGGGACCAAAGGGCATAGTTGGAACCATCCAACTTGATGCCTATTGGAACAGTCGAGTTTTCAGTGGTCGAAGTAGGGACCTTCACTTTGGATAAAGCTTCGGTCATTTGGTTGGTAAGAGTGGTGAGGATGGAGTTGGTATGTGGTGGAGGGTCACTAGAGTTGGTAGTAACATTAGTGTCGGCCATAGCTGGAAAGCACAGATCAAACAAGGAAGTCTGGAGTTTTTCTAGTGAAGGGAGTTGAGGATCGAATTCCTAGCTCTGATACCATGTCAAAACTTTGTCCGTCAAAAAACTCAGACTTTCATTTCTTTTTTTCCCGCATAAATTTACATTGAGATACTACAACATTATATAGAAACCTGCAATTCTATTTTTGGCTATACAAATATCTAGGCAAGGAGTATGTCATAGCTTGTCTAGTATGCTTTTATATTTACTTCTACAGCATGTCTACAACTATACCTTTCCTCAGTTGGTTTCTATAGCTACTCTATATTTTCCTCTGCAGCTTTATATTTCCTAAGTTAGTTTCCAACAGCTCATGCCAACAGTGGCTTCCCAAGATTGAGTGGTAGCTGTTTCAAGGCTCTCGGTCTGCGGCTTGCTTTCTTGCTAATGCTCTATTTTTGAGAGCCAAAACAGGGGTGTTTTAGGTGGCAAAAGGCGTGAAGTGGTTTCCTTACTAGCTGCTACTGCGAGATGGGGGGTTGGGTGTCTACGATTTTGCATGTGGCTGGGCAATGGCCAGTTGCTTCCGTTGTGCAGGGGGAAAAATTGCACGGGGTGGTTTTCGTTCAGCTGAGCGCACATGGGCATGGGTTTTTGTGATGGAGGTAGTGCAACTAGGTTGCAGGCGAGGTCTAAAGCCGTGGGTGCGGAGGTGCAGAGACAAGGACAGTGACTGCATGAAGGTTGTGGAGGGTGGAGACTGCTGTGGGTGGCAATTGCGAGGTGGCTGTGGTGATAATTTAAGGTGGAGGGAGTCAAGGTTGTGAGGGTCTGTTGATGATGTGATGAGGTTGAAGAGCGCATTATGTGCATGAGGGTTGTGCGTGAACTGTGAGGTTAACGTCTAAATATATAGGTGACACAAAACAAAAACAAACCCTAGAGAAATAAGGGATAAAGAGACGTGCAAGCATGGGTTACGGAGGTGGTGAACCCGTGCATGCAAAGGAACTGCAAGACGTGGAGTCCGATAGATGGTTCTCACAGGAATGGGTTTGGGATTAAGGGTGAATAGGTAGGGCCCATATATATTTGGGCTCACGGTTTGGATAGTGTAGGAAAAAAATTTATAAAAGAGCTATTTTTAAAATTTTTAGACCTCAACTCAAACTAAAAAAAAATAATTCAACTTTTTTAAAAATATCTCAGCCCATAAAAGATTTTTAAACTAAATATCAAACCCAAAGAAAAATCATACACTACCAAAACAGATATTTTATGCCCGTAGTTTACTTAAAAAGAAAGAAGAAAAAAAATATTTGAAAACTCAAATGGGCTTTTCACGCATATAAGAAAAATTCAAAAATTCTTTAAAACAGTCTCACGTTGGACCCGTGTGTTACACACCACATATGATCAAGACGTGGACTCTTTTTACTCGTGATATAAAGAGAAGCCAATATGGAAACATTCCACCCCAGTCATCATAGGGAATCCCTTTACCCATATGAAATTCGTGGTAATGTGCCATTGGAATGAGACAGGGACTCCTAAATCCGTTCCTATGATTTTCAACTCTCAGAAAGACACAACACTTTGAACCACAACATCTCAAATCACATCTTAAAATCACATTGTCTCTAATTCACATTCTCTCAACACATACTTTGCTTGCCTGGTGTCAGGTGAATCATCCTTCATCACCTTATATTATCTTGCATCTGCCAGGCTCTCTAAAACATACTACTCGCCTTACTCCTTGACCCGTTGCACGTTGCCTTCCTGCTGCCTCATTGTCTCCAGTATTTTGTCGCGAGAGGGAATATCTTCCTTTGGTTCAACATGATCCTCAGAGTTCCAACCACAATTCAGGCACCCCACGTTGCCCCAAAAATCAGCCACCTCGTGGGTTGTTGAAGTAGGGAGGGACTCCCTTCCCTGACCATCCTTATTTTTCTTTTTTTTTTGTAGTTTTTAGTTTTTTTTTTTATTTTTTTTATCTTTTTAAAATAAATTTACAAGAAGATTCTTCAAGAAATATAGGAATACATTCTTCAAGAAATCAAGTAGTCTAAGCATACACACACCATAGCTGAATTTGATGACGTCTTTATATATGAAATTCTAATACATATATATATATGTGAAAACCTAGAAAATTGAGTTCATGTGAACCATACAAATCTACCAGAGTAATTAGAGCATTTGAGAGAATGGATAACTGGACAGTATCGATTTTTATGTAGAATGAGTTCTTCGTCATGATTTACTGTCGTTTTTAGCAACAACACAAAGGCTAATGTGATGTAGTTCAGCTACCTTGTGTTGCCATCGTAAACTGGAGGGAACAATAGAGTTTGACTTCACACCTTTTTTGTAGATTCAGTTATTCAAGATGACTGCTACCACCAACCTTGGTTGCTGAGGTAGAGACTAAGACCTATAGGGAGAGCCAATGCTAAGGATAGAAGAAGGTAAGTCTTGGTCTAAGAAGCAGTTGATGTGCTGATTACGCCCAAACTATTATACTATCGTGTAGCATAGTTCAGGGTGTCGATCCATAGAGAGTCGAAAGAATTGCTACAAGATGCAAACTTAAGGAAAAAAATCAAAAGACAATATGATGAGAATATGAGAATTCTACCTAAAGCATGCAATTAAATTGAGATTAGGGCACGGATAAAAAAGTAAGTAAAGCTTTGGGCTTCCATCAATCAGATTCAATACTCTGACTTTTTCAATCCAAACTATATACACAATTAAGAATTATAGCACCAAATTCCTAATTGAAATATATGACATTATATGCATCTATTTTCTCAAACTTAATTCTAGAATCTATTCCCCCTTAACAAACGAAAGTTTTCTTGTATAAAAATAAATATCAAATCTAAAGACGACCCTATGTTCACAAACAATAGTGCAGTAGAAGATCACATCAAAGTCATGAAAAAAATGTTTAAGTCAAAAATATATATTCATAATCCTATAGCTCAACCAAATTAAACCATAGCAAAATTTAATATAATTGTCTCAAACTTATAATATCCAAAAAAAAAAATAGAGAATTGAATCCTAGAGTCTTAAATAATAAAGCTTAATATTTGAATTGAAATAAAATCAAAGTATTTTCACTAATCAATTTCCGCCCTAGGCTTTAAGCTAGATTAGTTCTCCATCGGAGAACTCAAAAAGTACAAAAATAAAATAATTTTCACTTCAAATCTGCCTCTTGTGCCCCCCTCCTCTCTTTAATTTCGTGCCAATGCTATTCTTAAATAGGATAGAAAAGAAACCCTAATGTTTTCTTCATTCCGGTTTGAAAAATTGCCTAACTTTTAGGACTCAGCTTGGCATCCTTGTACACGCTTCAGGAGTCCAAATTTATAAATCCTTATTAGACACACCTTTATAGCTCTTTAAGATAGCTTTCCAACTTATTAATAATCTCATCAATCCGATATGTGAATGGAATGTTACATGCAAAATACTTAAGTATATCCAGCTTGTCTCCTAGTAAATTTCAGACTTAGACTTCTTGCAGTTTTCTTTTGTGATTTTTTTTTTATTGATCCAAATTACTCTCAAATCCCATGAAAGTCCTCATTTGAATTTGACTGGGTTTTGATTTGCTCTTTTGTAGACTCTGAAATTAAACATCAAAATCTGCTTAGAAGTATCTCAAAGTAAATAGAAACTCAATTTAAGAGTACACATTAATTTCTATTATTTTTATTCACATTTTAGTATTTTAGTCCAGTAATAGGACATTTAGGGTGCACTTTAGTACATTCATCATGTGTCTAGTAACAATGGGACGTGGTAGTTTCTCAGCCTTTGGATCACTTTAGTTGGGGCCTAGATAGGATACTGTGTTGGAAGCATCAGAAAAGAACACGTGGCAAGGACTAGTTTTTTTAGTTTTATCTCTAGTTTGTTATTACTTTTGAGTTGTTTTACATCTATTGGCCTAGAAGTCGTAATGTTAGGAATTCTATTATTCTACTTGTCATTGTAGACCTTATATAGGACGGAGGGAAATGTAACGTAACAGTCAATTAATGAATACAGATTTCTATTTCATCACCTTCATTTCTTTTTCTTCCTCACACCTTTTATGGAGGCTCTCACCCTCTAAGTGAGAATGTCCTTGCAAATTTGTCCCAGAAGTATTAGAGCTTGAGGATGGTTGAAGGAACACTTCTTAACTAGTTGTAAGATGGGTTGAACACCCTAAGGGCATGTTTGAGGAGTAAGATGAGAATTTTTAGTTTTAGATGAAAGTTTAAAATATTATTTTTTTAATATTATTATTGTTTTGAGATTTGATAAAGTTAAACTGTTTATTATATTTTGTGTAGAAATTTAAGAAAGTTGTAATGATACGATGACATGAAATAAGAATTTTGTCTCATCCCAGGCTCCAAACCTACCCTAAAGAAAATGACAAATTCACAGTTAAAAAATCTAGAGGCTAAGATGTTGGCCTTAAACAGACAATCAAGCTTTGTGGTGAAACGTCTGGCTGTGTTAACGCTAGAGCTGCAAAGAATAATAAAAACCAATGTTAGGGAGAATCATCATTGGGGGTAAACATGCATGTTGAAAATACCGGTTGTCAATTTGGGCAGGTTCAAAACAAAACAATTTGAGTTGATTTTCCAACCTTCCACTAGGAGGACCCCATCACCTAGCTGTACAAGCTGAATCAATTTTTTGCCTTTTATAACACTTTACCTTAACATAACCTTAGGCTTGCTTCCTTTCACATTAAGGGCAAGACTCTTCTGGTTTCAAAGCATTGAAGAAATGGGGGCAACTCACTGATTGGGAGGCCTTTGTTAGAGCTTTGTTGGTGCAATTTGGACAAAATGCATAGGATGACCCAAGAAGTCATTGACTAGATTGAGGCAAACAGGGTTTGTTGAAGAATATAAGGCTAGTTTTGAGAGAATCTCAAATAGATTAAGGGGCCTATCTGAAGCCACCAAACTGAGTTGCTTCATGAGTGGGCTAAATGATGAGATTAGCCTCCATGTTAGGATGTTTAATCCTACTAATTTGGTTGCCACCTATTGCCCTGCCAAGCTACAGAAGAAATGTTACCCTCATAAGAAGGTATAATAGGAGCTCCTTGGTGCACTCTAATGAACCTAGAATATTAAAAAACCCACATATCCCTACTGTAGAACCCAACAAGGGCACACTTACAACCAACGTGCCTGTTCAAAGGATCAACCAAACTCAGATGACAAATAGGAGGGAGAGGGGATTGTGTTATACTATTGTGACTCTAAGCGAAACCCGGGTCCCAAGAAACAAACTCTAGGTTATATAGTTTAGAAGAAGTTCTAGAATACAATGAGGTGGAAGAGAAAAATGGGCAAATAATTGGTGCCAAGGAGAGCAATAGTGAATCCCTAGATTTCAAATTTTGAATACCTATTGTGGAGCTTATTGGTGAAATGTATGGATCATTAGTGTTTTCTAAACTCCCTCTAAGGTCTAGTTATCACTAGATTTGTGTGAGGCTCAATAATGTCACAAGTCGACATTTAGAACTCACAAGGGACACAATGAGTTCTTAGTTATGCCCTTTGGCCTAATGCTTCCTCGACTTTCCAAAGTTTCATGAACGAGGTATTGTAACACCCCTAAATTTCACTTGGAATTTGATAGAACTTGAAGCGTCGGGACATGCAACATAGATTACCTACCCCTGTTCATGACAAATAAAGATGCGATGCGCATGTGTGACGCCCCCAAATTCCGCTTGGGATTGAACGGACATTTGAAGCGTCGGGATATGCAACACAAGGTTACCTGCCCCCGTTCATGACATATAAGATGCAATGTTCCTAACATGCATCTAGCATTATGTAATATTCGCAGCGGATAATTTTTTTCTTTAGCAATACTATGCACCAAACTAAAATATCCCAAATACTTGAAACAAATTTCATACATAAAGGCATACTAAATAGCCGTGATCACCACACTAGTCCAAAATGGTTGTGATCAAAAGAATACTTGAGATACAACTCCAAAAGTACAAGTAGTAACCTAAGTTAAATACTATGCCATCATCAACATCGCACCGTGGCCTAGTCGACCGTGTTTTGTTGGTCAGATTCCAATTCTTCTTCGGGTCCTGTAACAAGATCCACCATTCGGGGGGAATGGTAGTTGGGACTACCACAGTGAGATTTGATTACAAATCTCAGTAAGTTAACATAAAACTCACACACAGGTTAAAGATGCATGCATGGCAGTAAAAGCATAAATGCATAAGTATAGTCGTACATAAGCATAGCATAACTTGACATATAGCATGACATAACCAGAACTTAAACGTGAACTGAACTTGACTTAACATGGCATGAACTTAAGCTTAAAACATAACATGAACAAACAACATAACATGAACGTGAAACATAACATGGACTTGAAATATAGCATGAACGTAAACATGCATAACATAAATAAGAACTTGAAAATAACATAAACTTGAACATAACATGACATAAACGTGAACTTGAGACATAATGTGAACGTGAACATAACATAATATGAACGTGAACTTGGAACATAACATGAACATGAACATAACATGTATGTGAGCATAACATAACATGAACTT